>JACFYI010000845.1:602319-612489 GCA_014898755.1 Handroanthus guayacan
AAATTGCAAAAGTCTTTATATGGTTTAAAGCAATCTGGAAGAATGTGGTATAATTATTTAAGTGAAAGCTTGATTGAAGAAGGCTATACAAATAGTCCAATATGTCCATGTGTTTTCATCAGGAAAAATGGACAATATTTTGTGATTACTGCAGTTTATGTTGATGATTTGAATCTTATTAGAACTCCTGAAGAGATTTCCAAAGCAGTTGAATTTCTAAAGAAAGAATTTGAGACCAAGGATTTGGGACAAACAAAATTTTGCCTTGGTTTACAAATTGAACATCTGGAAGATAGGATATTTATTCATCAATCAAATTATACTATTAAAGTTTTGAAGCGATTCCATATGGATAATGCACATCCATTAAGTACACCAATGATCATCCGATCACTTGATGTTAGCAAAGATCCTTTTCGTCCCAAAGAGGAAAATAAAGAACTTCTTAGTCCTAAAGTACCTTATCTTAGTGCAATTGGGGCACTAATGTATCTTGCTAATTGCACAAGGCCTGATATATCATTCGCTGTAAACGTATTAGCAAGATTTAGTTCTTCTTCCACACGACGACATTGGAACGGGATCAAACATATTCTTCGATATCTTCAAGGAACAACTGATCTTGGATTGTTCCATTTCAATAAATCTGCTCCTGAGATGATTGGATATGCTGATGCTCGATATCTTTCTGATCTACACAAAGCACGATCTCAAACTGGGTACTTATTCACTTATGGCGGTACTGCTATATCGTGGAGGTCTACGAAACAATCAATTACTGCCACTTCTTCAAATCATGCCGAAATTATAGCAATTCATGAAGCAAGCTGAGAATGCGTTTGGTTAAGATCAATCACCCATTACATCCGAAAGAATTGTGGATTATCCTCTAAGGAAGAAATTCCTATGATTTTATTTGAAGACAATGCTGCTTGCATTGCTCAATTAAAGGGTGGATACATTAAGAGTGATAGAACCAAACATATTTCATTAAAATTTTTCTTCACACATGATCTTTAGAAGAATGGAGAGATTGATGTGCAACAAATCAGATCAAGTGAAAATCTAGCAGATTTATTTACCAAGGCTCTTCCGACTTCAACATTTGAGAAATTGGTAAAAAGAATTGGGATGCGTTAACTTAAAGATTTCAAAACGTGTTCTTAATAAGGGGAGTGAGTACTTGATTAAACACTTTGAATAGTGTACTCTTTTTCTTTCACTAGGATTTTTTCCCAATAAGTTTTTTTCTAGTAAGGTTTTAACGAGACCTATTCTCTGTGTAATGGACATCCAAGGGGGAGTATTATAAATAATGGATGTCCATGTGGTGCACTCAACATAATAATGGATGTCCATATAGTGCACTTAATAATGGACGTTCATAATGCACTAAATAATGCACTTAACATGATGGCTCTTAGCACTAATAAAGTGTTTGAGAATTTGCCTATAAATATGATGTAAATATAATGCAAAAAACACAATAATTTTAGTGAGCATTTTGATTCTTCCATTCTCCATTTAGTTGAATCAATTCCTTTCTTATATCAAATTTGTTCTCTCTTCTCCTTGTTATACACCTTTCATTTTAGAACAATTATCATATTTTATTATTTTATAACAGAGTCTACTTTATATTTATAACTCTTTATGATATTTTTACTTTTTCATACCAACATTTTTCAATATGTGAATGCATGTATAAACATTTTTTATTATATAGCTTTTATATACTTTTGTACTGAAAATTTTGGGAAGTAATACTTTTAATTAAATAATACGAGATACTATAATATTTTATAATACATGAAAGAAGTATTCCAAAAATATTGAATTTTGAGATGCAAGTTTGATATTTTCTTTCCTTTTTTATACCCAAAAGATAGATAAATTTTATATCCAAAATCATTTTATTTCTAAGAAAACAAGAAATTATACAAAGGAAGAAATATTTTTTGTTTTTTCTATTCGAGCACTGGCATTTTGCACAAAATTTCTCTAGAAGCATTTATCATTTTTTTTATATCTAGAGGCTACTAATCTTCGGGTGAAAAGATATCGCATTCCCTTTTAATAAGAATGTGAGGGGCTCAACCCACATTCCATATTCTTCCTATCCCCTTAAAAAATATATAAAAATAATTTATTTTTAGTGGTAAAGGAATTGCACAGATAAAGAATAATTTAAAGTGACTAAATATATTCAGGATAAACATGCTATCCTTTCTTATCTTAATTGAGATTACACTTGAAGCCTTTGTTTTTAAGATGAATGCCCTATATTGGTGTTCACAATTGATTGACAACTGTCTTTTAAGATACAAGACAACAACTAATTTCGAGAGATCACAACACTACAAATCTCCTAAGGAGAGAACAAAGGCATATAAAACTTTGTTTGAGAAGACTAGAATGTTGAATGTACAGAAAGACTACTACTCTAGGAAATTGCTAGAAAGTCTGATAATCCTTTTATTATTGTCCAAATGTCGTAGCCGGAGTGGACACACGCCCCTCCCATTACAGCCAACTTGCATCATGTGTATCAAAGTTGGTAGTGCCATTGATCAAAATCGAAATGGAGGAAAATTAAATATATTTTTAATTCATTTTGCTAAATTATTTTTGCCCTACCCAAACTACCCAACCTATCGAACACCTACAGGATACACGCATGTGGACTTTGATTACGTTAATTCAAATTGCTTCCTTGAATACAATGTTGAACCTACTTATAAATTAATTTGTCATAGGAAAACCAAATATCAGCACATTAAATTTTGAATTTGACTAATTATACTTCTAATATTGAGCATCTTATAAAGCGCATTGAAATTTTAATAATGTCTTCGTTACATTTTGGTCGATTTTGATACGAAGTATATTGTGATTCCATAGTTTCAATTCCTAAGTTCTAGATTATATATCAATCAGTTGCTCCTATTTCAGAATTCAATAACTTTGCCAATTAACTTGTGACAATCCTCTCAATGATCCTAAATGTTGAAAACTATCTCTTCAACCTGAAATACAAGAAGATAATTTCAACCTTTGAGCTTACATATAATTATTATTACACCCCTTTATTCAGGGGGTTTACTTATAATTTAATGTTTCAAAATTTTTATATGGTGTATTGATGATAATCCATTAGCTATAATAATAAGGGATGTAATAATAATTATTTAAACCCCAAAGGATGTTTTCTATAATTATGCCAACCCTTATGGGTGTTGAGGCAATTATCCCTTGATTTTATGAGTTACCTTCTTGGTAAAAACTTTATGCTTCCTTAACCTTGTGTGCTATAGCAAATAAAGAGTGTCAATTTGGGTGGGTTTGGGTAGGGTTATTGTCTAGATATAACACAAAATTTTCGAACTTGAATCCAACTCAACTTGATAAATGACCTAGCATGCTCAACCATAATCTGACCTAGTTTGGCTCGGGTTGATATTTTTCAATTAGGTCACTCGATAAGGTGATAAACTAAACTCAACCCAATTTGATAAACCCAACATAACATGAAAAAACCAATCTATGCAGAATTATTTTGTTCCAACTTGAATCCAACCCAACTCAACCTAAACTACTACTACTAGTACCAAAAAAAAAAAAAAAGAAAAAGAAAAAAAGAAAAAAAGGAAAATTGCCAAAATTTAATGAAGCTACATACCAGTAAATCACAAAATAAACACATTACAAACTAATTAATTACAAAGCAATTACATAATACATAGCAATAAACGGGACAGGATCTTCTATTCCAAATAGTATTTCATCTCCTATTCTATACCTTTAAATACATGTTAGGTGTACTGTATTTATTACTAAGTACTTTCATAAGGAAATATTTAATACATATAACATGTATTTAAAGGTATGGAATAGAGCTGAAACACCACTTGGAATAGAAGACCCTGTCTCCCAATAAACCGTCAACCATCAATGTGACGGCATACATAGCAATAACATGAAGAAAATAGCTTTAACAAATCTGATAGTTTTCAGTTAGCAGAGAATAGATTACTCATTTTTTTATCCATAATTGAAACTCGAAATTCAGTTGAATATATAGGGTAAACTACAATATATCCATGTAAAATAGGAAATGAGCAAAAAACTCCATGTGAAAAAAATAATAGGCATTAAGACCATTTATGATTTTAAAAATCATGCATTATGCTTTTCTTCATTGAGCCATGAGCTCACTCACGTGTTTTGTAGCTGGTTTTATTACTTAATTTGGCCTATGTGACGTCATTTTTGCTCTTTATTAGTAAGTATATAATGCTCGCAACTATTTAGTTTGTTACCAGAAGTTCCTTGGGTTAAAAGAGGAAACAATGGCAGAGCAAAAAACTATGAACAAGAAAACAAAGAAAAGAAGACTATTTAAGTACTAATATTTGTCATGACCATTATATACTTAACAACAAAAGACAAATATAATATTTTACAAGTCAAAATAACAAAATTAGTTACAAATTGTGCGAATTAGCAAACTGCCTAATGGTGATGTATGACTTTTCAAATTACTGGAGTCTCCATGTCAATTATTTTTTCAGAAGGCTTCTTATACAGATTTTCCATTTCATGGGGTACATACGATTGTAATTTGTATTGCGCGAGCCATATTTAGGGGTCGGCTAAGGTTGGTGCACTGAAGATGATGACTGATAATTTGATTGTCGGATGCCTGTGGCTTAGGCAGGATTGATATGGGCAACAAGAAAATCGTGAAGATGGATTATTTATATGTGGGTAGGGACTGGAGACATGCATGCCAGCCGGATTATCCAATGGGCGAAGATTCCCACCACCCTAACTCGTGACATAGGAGGGAAATTTATTGAGTGAAGAGGGCTTAGCATATTAATATTTTCTTTTTTGATAATTGCCTTAGCATATACCCAGTAGTGTTTTGCATTAATATCTTCTGAAGTCTTCTCTCCCATCCTTTGAGATGTATTTTTAGGACAAATACCCTACTAAATGTGTAACAAAAGGACAATATCTTAGTACAGTGGAACTTCTATATTTGGTGATGCATCCCACTCATCATCATTTGCAAAATTCATAGAAATGACAATAATGTGCCTTTTTCAAGATTGTCAATTCGCATTTTGGATTTTCCATTTCAAATTTTGTTGCATCTCCTATTCATTTAATGGATGTATGCAACGTTTGTTGCGTTCACAAAACCAAGTGTCCTTATAAAGAAATATTTAAAATACTTATTATATATTTATATTATGTTGAACAAAAGATGAAACGTGTTTTAAGATAGAAAATTTAAACTGTCTAATTGGGACCATAAGGATACCTAATGCTGTTCCACACCGAAGGAGTCTAAACATTTCAAACAATCGACATACAAAATCTTCTCTCTTACTCTTTAAGCTCGAAATATCGATATTAAATGTGTGAGACTAGAAAAACCATGATGTAGTCGAGCATCTACACTCAGTGAATGTAATTTTCATGAACATGGACACGGATACGACCATAAAAGTGAACATGTGTATTGCAAAGGAATACCCTGCCGTAGACCTTTGGTGCATCTTAAATGATCCACGAGTAGGGTTTGGTTGTTCTGATTTTGTGAAATTTGACAGCTAAATGCGCACACAGATTGGAAGGCATTTGAGGGAACTGTTTAAATATGTTGGGATTGATTATCCATACCAGGGAATCAAACGGGATATATTGAAAAGCTATAATTTGTTTATGGGTGCAGCCACTCGGGTTGAGAATTTATCAGCGAATTTTTGCACCGTTGCTGCACATGGTGACAAGCCAGAGATCCAAATAAGGGATTTGATACACTCAAAAAGAAGACAAAAGGAAATATCATAACATATATCTACACACACACACACACACACATATATATATTAATGTTTCATTTTTTTAGCAACATATGTTATCTATGATTTGAGGTTGATTTTTATGGTTAAAGTCCTCAAAACACGAATAGCTTTTAAAAATTGAACCGGGCTGCTCAAATATATATATCTTAACAAAATCAAGTTCCAACAACAATCCCTTGATGTTCAACCAAGTCCGAGAACCAAAAGGACTATATGATCGATGTATAACGAACAACTCAAATTCATGTGTATAAAATACAATGTTCAGAACTATTTATCTACTAGGTAAAATGACGTGTTATATAGGCATATGACTTGTAGTTCCACAACCTACAACTTTAGAAATAGACTATTCAACTTAAGGAAAGAAACCCAACCACTGAGTGTGAACTCAACATACCACAATGGGTCTACAGTACATTGTAAAGGGCATCCTATAACGCTACGTAAAACTAAAATTTGTCGCGTTGTATGGCGTGCACGTTAGACCTCTGTCACAAAATGGATTTGCTTTCAGAAAATAAACTTTATAATATAAGTTATATCTAAGAGCTGTCTCCCCTCTATTGTGCCAAAATCATTATAGTACAGCAATGGTGGTACTACTATATTATAAATTGATGATCATCAAATAATAGAACTTGTAATTTTTTATATTTTATAGCAGGACTGCCTTGTCAGCCCTTTGCCTCATCTTACCCACCCACGGCTATAGGGAAAATCAACTAGGCTGCAAATTGAAGACCATTTGGTATTTCGGATTAGAAAGCCGACCAGTTGACAAATTTATTCCAGAAATTCTAATCAAGACTGTAGCCTCAATCCCAACGTAGGCTATTTTTATAATCTACCCTCCTAATTTAAATAACAAATATAATATTTAGGCTTATCATGTAACTAATTAAATACAAACATTTAGTTATGCTTAATCATTGCTTTTCATATTTGTAAGATATATTGCATCTACTCTACAAAGAATTAAAGACATTGTGTATGCATACCAGGTGCTAACTAAACAAGACATGTTCTTGAATGTCTGATACATCACTTGATGTGTTCATAAATTAAAGAAAAGAAAAAAAAAATCTAACGCCATGGATGAATTATCCGATGCGTAATCGAGGGCATCTTTGCCATGTTTTAGATGAATTGAGACTTTTTTTCCCCTTTCTTTCCAAATATTCAGGAAAGTATGTGAGTAGTAATAATAATAATAATAATAATAATAATAATAATAATTAAAACGTAAGGTTCAAATAATCTCAATACACCTTAAGAAAAGAGCGCAATCTCACTCAAACTTACTCTCTTTTACATTTATGCAAATAGAACCTTGTCCCTCAATACGTAAAATTCAAATTAAACAAGTAAAATCTGAGACAAATCCAACTTCTCTTTCTTTACACCGAATTTTGAAACATCATTTTTTTTTTTAATCAATAAAAGATCCACATCAGTAATCACATAATTAAAAGATTATATATGGTAAACAATTATGCGGGAAAGGCCTCTTGTTCTAAAATCTAAAATACTGTATCGTCATGTCTATACCCATGCATCACAAGTTAAAAACAATATAGAAGCTAACTTCACAGCAGTTTAGAGCAAAATAAGTAAATCTTCTAACAAGTTGGCACAATCAAAAGTTCAACACATGCAACAATGGGAACATCTATGCTCTAAACAAATTATTTGAAGTCCTCCTGCTCTAATATAATCATTCAATGTCAAAAGAGTTATAGCTGGCAAGCCTCCCCACTGCCCTGCCTTGTGAACAACCCCTGCTACAAAATTCAACCACAAAATTGCTCATTTGTCCTATACCCACCCCACCACTCAAACCAGGCAAAAATCAATCTCACTATCGTACCTATATATACACTCCAATTTCATGCCATTTAATGAATCACAAGTCTCAAATATCAATTCAATTATCTAAAGGAAAACAAGAATCAGTTCAATTACCACAAGATGAGGAGCCAGATAAATGATGCCTCGGCTGCTGCTGCTGCATTTAACAAGAACTTGAAGAGGAGAAGAGCAACTCCGCAAAGAGGGCAAATCAAAATGAGGATAGCAGCAAAAGCATTTCATTCTCTTGTTTCTGTCATTTCCGCGTCCTCTTCTTTGGGTACTCCTAGGAAGAAATCTCAGTACTAAGGAACATGGGGGCGTTGTATGAACCTATATGCCGTGTTTTCTTGTAATATTCATGTTTAGTGACCAATTTTGGAGGCTGAAGTCTTATTCAATCTATTCTTCTGATGGATTCAGTTTCTTGACAAGGGATAAAAATTTCACAATGCATTATAAGGCCTCACTTTATCATATATATTGATTTTTTATCCGTCATGCTTGGAAATAGATAGTTGTTGGAATAGGTTCTGTGTTTTAACATGACAACTTGAGGATATTCTTGAATTTATGTGATCTGTAAGACAAAGCAGTTTCCTCCAAATGCAGCTACCCTATGAACCAGTCTAATATTTAGCATGCTGCACACGAAACACCAATAACTTAACACCAAGCACAGACCAAACCCACCATATTACTTTCCTTAATCCCTCCTAAAATAATTTTAGACCAATTCTTTACTTAACTTTTCAAATTCCTAAAGTTTGGATTATTTTCAGGATTCTAAATTTTCAACTTGATGCATTCAAGCAGCTAAATTGTGTAAGTTGACGTTCATTACAGTTTAATGGTTTCATTGAATCTTAAAGACACAACATACTTATGGAACATCATTCTGTCCTCATACTCCAACTATTGCTAAAGACCATTAACATAACTGTAAAGCCCATAATAAGCCCATTTTAAGCATAGCACATCAAACTATTGAATTTTGCAACTTGCGTCTTAACTTCACCTTTAAAAGACGTTACTATCTTGCAAAGATTTTTACATGCAAAGTATAGCTTCACAAAGGGGTACTACTACTAAGTTCACAAAAAGGTGCCACTCCTAACTTCACATTCTTTTACACTGCCCTAGGTTTTATTTTGTCAGCTTCCTACAACTGGATGATATTTACAAAGTTCTCGACAGACCAAAATCCCAGCCCACAACAAAGTGGCTAGAAGGAGAGACTTCAAAGTCACCTGCCAATCATCATTGTTATCCCGCTTAGTCCATGCGTCTAGCATTGAGAGAGCAACCAAAGTTCCAATAAACGGCGGAAGCAGCGGTGGCCTGCTGAAAGCAACAATTGGTTCAGCCTTCTCCTTCTCAACTCGGTCATCACCAGCAGACTCATCTGCTTGCTTCCTCGGGGTTATTGTGCCAACTGTCAAATGATATGGGCGATTATTAGTTTATAAATGATGTAATTCTATTGTGAACCAATGTAACATAAGGAACACTAGAATTACCCCATCTTCCTTTTGAAGAAAGGGTAGGGCTAAGATTGATCACTCCACGCCGTAAACAAGTAGTCCCAGGCATGAGAACTCTAGTCCACGTCTTCTTTCAACAAATGCAACTTCTGCAGAATATTTTTAATAAAGTTATTCAGAAAGAAAACCAACTGATGATAACATTACAGACCTTCAACAGTCAGGAAGAAGGCAAATCATCTAAAAATTAACGTAAACAAAAACCAAGGAATAAGAAACTAAATTATGAATTGGATAAATGAAGAGGATCAAACTTTCAGCCTGGATCGTTCAACTAAACAACAACGACCGATCAATAGAGTTATTACGAACCGGAGAAAACAGGACTTACCCATTCCAAGTTCAACAAATATAATTAAGGAAGGCAAAAAGCAACAACCACATAAAATTTAAACAAGTCATTTTCGTAATAAAATCCAGAATACACGAAAGAAAACCGAACAAAGATAAAAAGATCGTCGAAACATTTGTCCATCTCCCAATATTATGGAATTTTCAACAATCTATTTTCATTTATCCACGAATATAAATCACTGATCATATTAATCTTGACAAATATGCACGTACACATAGCTGACAGGAGAAATTGAAATGAAAAAGGTGGAGGTAAGATAATACTTACATTGCCGGTCTTGAGATGACACAGAGGGGGAAAAAGAACGGTCAATGGAAATTGATGGTTTGTTTAGAAGGAGAAGAAGCTTCCTGAAACTTCGGGCCGTTGTGAATGGGCGGGAATGGATTGGGTTTGTAGTCTAGATTTTGGGTTTCTAAACTTAGAGATAATTTTTAAATTCATTCGTAGATGGGCTTGTTCATTATGGTGAATCGGGCTACAGGGATTGGGTTGAAAATGCCAAATGGTAATATTTTGAGCCCAATTGTGGAAACATAACCCC
>JACFYI010000845.1:626008-644171 GCA_014898755.1 Handroanthus guayacan
TAAAAGTGTTTATATAGGCTGATTTTTTTTTTTTTTTTGACCTGGTTTACAGACTGAGTTATTGAAGCTTACAAGATGTTTGTAATTATAATGATTTTTTATTTAAGACGTTGTTAATATTGAAGGAATATATTAAGATCTTTAAAGGAATTATATATTAAGATCTTTAAAATTAGTTGAATATATACCTCTTTAGTTTTTCTGAGAGAGGCTATAACAGCTTATAAGCACTTTTCGAAAGAATTTACCAAGTACTTTTTTAATTTCATAAGCTTTAATCATGTTATAAGTTCTTTTAAAGAGCTTATAATTACCTCACCAAGACGTGCCTATACCCTCTTAAATTAAATCTATTAATTTTCATTGTCTCTTGAACAATTAATATTTGAAATCTCTAATTTGTCCCGCAGGACCGTCCATCAACGAAGGTTAAATCTGTACCAGGTGGAGATTCATCTCTGGGGTACCTCTTTGGAGATAAGTCTTAATGCATGTATATCCTTAATTTATGTGAGAATAAGGGGAAAATGTGTCCATAATTCTGAATATGGGATTTGGTAGTATTGTGGTAAATTATGCAATTAGGGTTTTTGGGGTTTTGCTCTCTGTGTGTGTGTGTGTGTGTGTGTGAGGTTGGTTTAATATATTGCATAAGAAAATAAAGAGATCAGCTTCTGAATCGTAGTACTAGAGGTTTTGTTTTTGTTGTCAAATGTGGTGAAAAAGTTAAGGTTGTCTAGGATTATTTTACAATGAATTATGGATCTTTGTAATTTTATGGTCCAATGTTAGCTCGTTTATGTATATATGTAATAAAACTTGTTTGTTTGGAGTAATTTTGGTACTTTTTCACATGCCCATATCATAATATTGTGACAATATGCATTGAAATTTGAATGCAAATATATATGTATACCGAATAAACGTGTTATTCATACAATTATAGTATCTAATTGACCTTGTGAATGTTTTAGTTGCAGACATGTTTTAATTATAGTCATCTAAAGGAAATTTCATGTCACCTGCTGGATCAGATTGTGATTTGCCAGTAATCTTTTATAGAATTATTAAATTTAAACTGCATAAAAATTGAGAAACAAACCACTAGTGAGAGGGCAATATACAATTATATATCTATCTTATTTTATAGGTAAAATTGAATTTTTAATCCTATAGAATAGGGGTATGCAAATTCAGTCCCACGCTTTTAGCTATTGTAAAAGATGTCCCAACTTTTGAAAAAAGTCACAGCGTCAATCCCATCTAGCATTTTTTGTCAAAAAGTTAATTGGGGGTGACATGCTTTTTGCATGCCTGATTTACACATGAGGGGCACTTTTAATTCAGCCAAAAAAGAAATCATTAAGCCCCAAATCCCCTAGTTGTTCAAGCCCTAATTTTTGTTCTTCCTTCATCCAACCTCAAAATTCTCCCAATCCATTCATCCACGATCCCTAATTTCTGAAATTATAATGTTTGAGATGGGGAGATGCAAGAATTCGAACATCCTAGACAAATAATAACCCTTGATCGTGTTTTCGTTCCTGCATGAAAAGAAGTGGGGAGTAATGGTTGGAGAAGAAACTACATTGTGTTGTTAAGAATGAGAATTTATCTTGTTTTGTGTTTAGTGAAGAAGGCAAGAATGGATTGTGTGTCTGAGTGATATGTACTTGTGTAGTGGAATGGAATATATTTTGTATATTGTGTATTGCAATGGAATGGAATGTGTATTTTGTATATCATTTTGTAATGGAAGGCAATATTTTGTATATCTACAATATTTTGTAGATTATGGGCATTAGGGTATACTTGGGTAAGCGTAGAGTTGGAAAAATAACCATTGGTTCATTTTCGGCGGACTTAGGACGAAGTGGACTTGGATTTGAAAAAGTCAACTCTTTCCTAATTGGGGAAGGATTCGTCTACTAGACTTATAAAAGAATTTAAGGCTTTTGAAGAGGCCAAGACCGTCAAGAAATTGTTTCCAAATTTTAACCAGGGACCTTGTAACATATACAGGGGCTTTTCTTCTAGTTTTTATGATGCCATTCTTAGTTTGCAGTTCATAGTTAATATTTTTAGCTCAACTGAAGAAATAATTACTGGAGATTAATTTGGATTTTGGAGCAAGCGGTGATGGAGATAAAAGGGGGCTAGACATAGCTCTTTCTCTTGCCTCTTTTCTTACTTATCTAGAAATTTTATAATGTATTCAAAAACCTTGTTTTGTTTTTATCTATGAATATTAGCTCGCTTTTCCTTTTACTAGAATTGTGAATGAATCTTTTTAGATGAATTAATTTCCATCCTTAGTTTTCTTTTGATGCTTGAATGATTATGATTATTTGCTATACTATGGTACTTATTTGAAAAATATGATTACATGATCAACAATTGCATTAATTTTCTAAATTTTGAAAACTCTCAATAGAGATATTTAAGGTCAGTTGTTGATAGAAATGCCTCTGTTCAATTTACTTGCATGAGATCATTGAATAAATTGATTTCTTGTAGAATAGACACATATCTTATGTAGCCAACAAAGTGGAGCTAAATTAATTCTTAATTTAATTCAATTTGTATAGACATATATTGAATTGGTTTATTTGGAACTTTAATTGCTCGTAACTCGAGAGAGTCTAGTAACTGCATTAGATTCAGGGTAATATTCAAATCAATTGAAATTTATTACAGTTAATCAATAGAATTAATTTTTGTAATTTGGGGATTTCATGATTCAAGGGTTTATATCAATTTTTTTTAATTAGTGGGAGCAATATTCTATTCACTACTATATTACTTGTTTTAATATACCACTTGAATGTTGGTATTTGCCCAACAACATCTCAAAAATAAAACATTGTCCAATTCACAAGAAACATCACCCCATTTCACAAAACATCATCCCATGTCACCAAGTGCTTCTACCAATCTACTAAAGTCATCACATATCCAACCAAAAAAAAAAAAAAAAGAAAAGAAGAAAGTCTGGAATTCGAAACAAGCTGAATACATGGCTTCCACTTCTTAAGTCTGCATGTGGTTATCTGTCTAGGACTTCTTGGAACTTTTCTCCAATAGTTGCAAGGGCCGCACTCAAGTTTGACATGGAGATAGAGACAAACTTTTGGCCATCTTTGACAAACATGAGACACTTCTTCCAACCGTGCTAACTTATATACTAACACAACTCCTATTGGACACAGTCCTGTGAAAATGGTGAATACTCTTATTTTTGTGGTAAGCCCAGCCCAACTGTTATTGGTCCAATATGAGAAATATTGTTTTTCGGACAATACAGGATCATGAGAAATTCAGTCTACAAGGGTGTTTGGGTGCGCTTGTAAGCTCTTAAAAACATCGTATAAGATATCATAAAGTATTTAGTAAAATTTTTTAAAAAATATCTTATTACCTCGAAAAATAAGATGTTAGGACTTAGGAGCTTATAAGCTCTTTTTAGAAAAGTAAGAAGCTCGTAACTTACTTTTAAGATCTTAACATCTACCTTCATTTTTAACTATTTTAATTACAACATTATCATTATTAAAATCTTATAAGCTAAAAGGTCTTATTTTATTCAGACATTTTAATAGTTTACTTTTAAAATAAAATTCAACATCTTATAAGCTCCAAAAACATCTTATAAGATGTTTTAAGTAAGCTTAGCCAAACACCCTCTAAGTTGACGGAGTACAGACAAAAATAAGTAACGTAGTAATTATAGTCAGCGGTAATTAAGCCTTAATTGGGTCAATTATATATATTGGGCTTTTCATTAAATTTGACATATGAATTTTTGGATGAAAATTACCGTACGTAGTCACCAATCGTTAACTATGAATAATTAAATACAATACAGTCAGACTCAGACCAAAAACTGTACGAGATTTCGTTGTTGATTAAATCTGAGCATAAATTTTTAAGTCATAAAATAATTTATAGTTTTGTTTTTTTGTGATGTTACCTAAACTTATTGTAATAATATACGTATTTCCCTGAGGTGGTCCCTCGAGCTAAAGCATCGCCCGTGAGGAGACTGAGCGGTGGCTAAGTTAGAAAAGAAAGAATTAAGAGTCACGGGTGGGATAACATACGTATTGATATGTGGGCATGAATTCTTCGACAGAGTACGACCCACCAAACCACATTCCCATCCCAAGAATGAATATTTATACATACATACATACATGCATATATATATATATAGAGAGAGAGGGGTGTTTGGCATTGCTTCTATTCTAAAAAGAAATTATTTTCATGCAGAGAAGGTGAGCAACTAATTGTAAAAGTGAATAGTAAAAGTTAAGAGTATTTGTAATTAATTAAAAACTAAAAGGTACAAAAACATTAATGGTGCATTTGCCAAAAATGTAATTACCCATATTTTTAATTATAATTTTAAATTTTAAATTATAAAATGAGGATGATAAATTATTTTTATAAAACTCTTTAAACCGAAGTGCTTTTAGATTCTAACTGATTTTAATCTAAAATCACTTTGCAAAAACAAAAATTACTTTATCAAATACTTCTAAAATTACTTTTTAGTAATTAGAAACTAAAAGTTGATATCAAAAGCAATACTAAACATTCACAGAGATACTTATATACAAGGACTTCCTGCACTTAATCCCTTTAATACACACACACACGCGCACGCACACACACACACACACATATATATATATATATATATTAGTTTTAGCACTTTATCTCCCACAATTCATGTAAGGTAATCATGTCTCCTAAAGCTACATTAAAAATGTAGCACTTTTCTTAAAAATCAACCTACTATTCACTCTTTTGTCAAATTTCGATCGTGTGCATTGCACGTTACATTCTTTAAGAGTGTCTTTGTCATTATTTTGAGCAAAATATTCATCCTAAGATTCTACTTGTCCATGATTCCCTCAAACTAGAGGAAATATACAGTAACAGTTTTCGTCCATCTTGTTTTCTCCTAATATGGGTGTAATTTTAGTTGAACGTGAAAGACAAAACCCTAAATTCACTCAGATAGGTGTTAGGGTTAAATTTTATGAACTGGGTTGGAGGCTGAATTTTGTTAGTTTCATTTGGGGGTTAAGTTAGTTTTGTGAGAAATGACAAGATGACCTTAAAAACGAAACTTGCAACAAATGTTATCGAATTCCAAGAAAAAGTGACCAAAAGTTAACTTTTGGGGAAATTGCTAAACTTAATCTCTTTTTAAGATGTACAATTATAATACACAAATTGTGGAGGGTAAAGTGCTAAAACTAATTGTTTTAAAGGGGCAAAGTGCAAAAAGTCCTATATACAATATTGAAAAATTCAACTGCTTCAAGGAATAGTCTTGTCTACAATTACAATGGAGCATTTGTCTTCAAAATATATCTCAAAAGGTGAGAAAAGAGGATAGCTTATAGAATTCTCAACACCCTCAACTATTCTAATATAGGAGGAGTTGTCATCAAATACGGTAGAGGTTAAATCGCTCTTAGGATCATTTTGGGAGGGTCAAATTGATCCGGGTATCTAAAATTTAAAATCACAAAAAGCATCATGATCATCAGGCTAACTCAGCCAGAATCTTCCTACATAATCCACTATCTAATTGATTTGAGGCAACATGATATTGAATAGCTAAATATTGCATAACTAATATGTTTGGTCCATGAGTATTTCTGACCTGCCGTTTGCCAAAAAGATTAGGATGATTGACTTGACATAATCTAGATTATCTAACTTTTTTTTAGGTGGACAGATAAGATTTCTATGTCAAGGTCGGGTAGGAACTAGCTACTCAACCTGCATCTAATATTGCGAACCCTAACTTAGTTAAACATTGATCCAACTTAAAATGGATAATTCTATTTTTTTATGAAATACCAACATCATATATGTGCGTGAGGAAAGTATATCATTTTCTCCATCTGTCAACTTATACTAATGAGCGTTGCCTTTTAACTTTGGTGTGAAGCAACGGGTTCAAACGCAATTTTTTGGAATGTTTGTTTAGTTAGAGGTAACCCAAAGGCATATATTCATGCGTGAATTGAGGAAAACTTTAGTATTACTAAAATTCAACCATAAGATTTACCATATAATTTAATACTCCCCGGTTAGTTTTTTAATCAAATTATTAATAGTACATTGGTATTAATGCACCTATAAGGTTGAGTTGGGGGGCCATCTCAACCCGTTTCCAAACCATGATGTTGTCGAATGTCAATTCTACTTTGAGCTGATTTCTTCGTATATCAAACAAAAAATTTAATAAAATTAGAAAAGCACTCGTCTTATTTAGAAGCTGCTTTACTTAAGTGGGTTAATTACACTTTATTATCCTGAAAGATTATAAAATTATCAATAACTATTCTCATAATTTAAAAATCACAAATTAATCACCATAAATTTATAAAATTACCAAATTATTCATTCCAAAATGCAACCACAATTGATTTAAACTAGTCATGACCTCCTTATTTATCTAGAGAAAGAAAAAGAAAGAAAAAAACTCATGGCCTCTTGTGGAAGGGAGTGAAACTAACCATAATTCATAGCTGATATAAATCAGAACTTAGAAAAACTAAAAAATCTCCACAAATGGAATGTGTAGAGGGACAAAGGCAGTGCCATAAAAGTTTATTATAAATATAAATTTCAATGTGTTATTGTCTTATAATTTTTATTATAAACCGAATTTCTATACGTCTTCCCTAAGTTTATATATTTTATTGAATAATTTATCCGCTAGATATAATAATAGGGCACTAGGGTCTAGGAGCACAATTTAATGTAGACAAGTAGAAAACAAGTAAAATGGGACGTTGTCCAAATTTAGGTGAAGTGAAAGAATCACTTGGCTAGTGGGGCTCCACAAGGCTATCACTTGGGGAAAAGTCCAACACTATTGCACGTCATAGCTAAAAATAGGTTTACATTCCATCATTGTCTTTGCTTTCAAGGGTTCACTCTGCACCACCCGCCTATGAAAGTGACAAGGGTCACTTCTTTTTTTGGCCTTTTTTTTTTCCCTTTATTTCTTTTATTTCCTTTTAATCCAATTTTGTAAATATTAACAAATGAAAATGTTTAATAAAATATTTTGTAATATTAATAAATGAAAATATTTAATAAAAAATTTTATACATGTTTAGTAACTAGTAATATTTTTAATTAAGATTAATCTATGTCAAATAATTAATTCATTTTTATTTGCCAAATTGAGATTCATCTTCTAATAAAAATATCCAAATTCATTTTTTCACTAAATTCAATTTGAAAAGTAAGAAATTATAAAAATGAATTAATTATTTCAGATTGATTAATCTTAATTAAAAATATTACAAGATGCTAAATATGTACAAAATGTTTTATTAAATATTTTCATTTATTAATGTTTTATTAAATATTTTCATTTATTAATACTTACAAAATTGGATTAAAAGGAAATAAAGGAAATAAAGGAGAAACAAAAAAAAAGAAAAGAAAAGAAAAGAAAGGGGGAAAAAAGTGACACTTGTCACTTTACTAGGCACCCGGTGCTCGGGATAGACTAAACTGCTTTCAAAGGGAGGGTAGCATTGGAAACCTCATTCAATTTAATTTGTGATTGGTCTCGCTTACTAAAGTGGGATGCCCCTTTTGATTTGGTTTTGCACCGGGTGCGGCATAGACTAAACCGCTTTCAAGGGAGGGTAGCATTGAAAACCTTAATACAATTTAATTTGTGATTGGTCTCACTTACTCAAGTTTTGATTTTGAAAACCATTATATCATTGACATGTCTAAACCCAAAATTTTATTTGACAGGATTTAATAGTTTCATTATTTTATATGATGATGCAATATAATAAAATGGGGATGGAATATTATGGCCAAATTTAGGTTGGACATCAAGATTATGTTTTATCTATATTATTATACCAAAAAAGAAGCTCATTTTTACTCATAAGTGGCGGTTAATTACTATTGTTAACTTTATTTATTAATTTCCATCAAAGTTTAAGTTAAATAGTACAATTAAAGCATATCAAAGGATAAGAAAGAACTCTCATCACTTCTTTGAGCAGTTATGATACCAAATTATATGATTCCAATTTTATTCCCACAGGCCATAAGCTTTGGAGGTAGTGACATCACTTCCACTATTTCATAGTAGAGGTGCATAGTTCGAGTTTCACTAACAGCGTGTGCGTGTTTGTCTACCGTATGGTAGTTACTTGTTTATCGAGTGGTAGTTTAGATTATTTGAATTGTTATTTAACTCATATATTTGATCTTTAAAATGTATTCATGTTATAAATTATTGTATGATTAAATGTAATCACTTCTTTTAAAAAAAATTATTCCCACATTATTTTACATGTGACTTTAGAATCTAGACCTCATCAAACTTTAGTCCCATCTAATTTTCCTTCTCTATTGACCCTCCCACTTCTCAATCTTCAGTTTCTCAAACTCAAAATTATGAGTAAGTATGATTTGAATATGTTAATATCTACATTAAACATATCACAAAAAGTTAGAAAATAAAATATATGATCATTTAAAATTTTAAATAGGATACGGTGCTACATCCAAAAGCCGTGCGCAACAACAGTCAATTTGAATAAAAAAATATCGAAGTGATTTGCACCCAATAGTTAGATAACAGCCAGACCTCGGCCATGCAATTTTCAATCTAAATTTGATTTCTCCCATTCAAGAATGGAATAATTTTTCCTTAAATATTATTACATGGCAAGCTTATAAAATAAAGATAAAGATTTGTAACTGAAAAACACTATACGAATGAGAAAATCATTTCTTGGTTTCATAGAAGTTACAAAACGTCAAGGGTATGTAACTGTTTCTTTCAAATTATTCAATCCCATTTCTTTACTTTTCAATTTCTTGCACAAATCTCGGCAAGCAAATGACCACATCAAAGAATACACTCTTTAACAAGCCTATAAATATATGCATTTTTCTTAACAACAATGCCTATTCAGACAAGAAACTCAACACACACACACCAACTCCTAAACTCTTTATATGGAGTTTGCAAGAATTCTCACAAAAACTCAGGTAAAAGAACCCCTTTTCATTTCTTCCTCAAAAATATAACAACTTCAGTTTCAACATTGTTTGTGAATTTCACAGGTAATCTTTCTCCTTATTGCGACGATATCTCTCACCGTCCATGCCAATCGCCATCTTCACCATTGGGAATATTTCGACTACTGTGCGATAAGCTGTAGGGCCCACAGTGCATCCTTAACCGATTTTGGAGGTGTGGGAGATGGGACAACGTTGAATACGAAAGCTTTTCAGACAGCCATTGATTATCTCAGCCAGTTTGAGTCGGATGGGGGATCGATGTTGTTTGTTCCTCCTGGAAAATGGTTGACGGGAAGTTTCAACCTCACTAGTCATTTTACTCTGTATCTTCACAAGGATGCTGTTCTTCTGGCCACTCAGGTACGAGGTTTAGACCAATTCTTGTTTGCAGTTAGAAGTCCCCTTTGATTTTTAGGTTGCCTGCAGATGATACATAGGTAAGTTACATGATTTTGAGATGCATAAGTAAAGAAAGACAACATATTTTCTTGTGGGTTCTTCTCATTAAGTACCATTATATGATCCCGCCGAATATCTCATGTATCATATCAAAAGTGGAGTCTTTGTGGTAACTTAGGGCCAGTTCGGATGGAGACTTTGACCTTGAAAATTGTAGAAATATATTTGGATGGTAATGTTTGTGAACTATAGGAAGTCAAAGTGACTATAAATGTCGTCTATGGGTTATCAGATTTTTGAGAGTCATCACTTTCGTATATGACTTGAAGACAAAGGCCATCCAAACAAGACCTTGAGATCCAACCAGGCCTTTAGCGACTATAATAAAGCCAGAGGAAATGGGAAAGAAAACTTTTCCAAAACTTGAACTGATGGTACGAATGATGAGTTGTTGCTTCATGCTTAAAACAGTAAAATATTATAGCGTACAAAGGCTTCATCACAAACCATGCGCGGGTTTGGACATTTTCCTAAATATCTGGCATTTAGAATTTCCTACTAGAATACAAGTTCTTAAATACATTTTGTCAAAGCCTAACAGCCCCAAAAATGTGTCTTGTGAACTGATATAGGATGAAAGTGAATGGGCTGTCATCAAGCCCCTGCCATCTTATGGTCGGGGAAGGGATACAGAGGGTGGAAGATACATCAGTCTCATATTTGGTACCAACCTAACCGATGTAGTTATAACAGGTAAGAAGAAGGTGAATGTGATATAATCTATCTAAACGATAATCATAGCGTTCACGGTTGTGTGCTTTTTCAGTTATGAAACGGGATATTTATCTGATTTTCAGGAGATAATGGAACCATTGATGGTCAGGGTGAGCCCTGGTGGGACAAGTTTCACAAGGGAGAACTACAGTACACCAGACCGTATTTAATTGAAATAATGTATTCGGAGAATATTCAGATATCGAACTTAACTCTGGTTAACTCACCTTCATGGCATGTCCATCCTGTGTATAGCAGGTAATCAAGAATACCTTGTTGAGTTCTTGTATAATTTGATGAAGAAAATCTGATTTCTTTTACAAAATGCAGTAATGTTATTATCCAGGGCCTCACAATCCTTGCTCCTGTGAAAATCCCAAATACGGATGGCATCAATCCCGGTAAGTAAAAAGAAGGGATAATTACCTCAATATCCCATAAAGTTTGGAGTAGTTACATAAACATTCCCTATGGCTTGGAGAATTATAGTAACACCCATTGCCGTTACTGTTAATGTAGCCAATGGAAAATTCAATGGAGTGATAGCTATGGTCTAAAAAGTTACAATAACACCTTCTTAGGTTTAAGCGGTGGTATTGTAATTTCCCAAATCATAATCATACTCCATTAAGTTATTTAACTAAACTAACAACAAGAGGTGTAATTGTAATTATGTCAAATTAAGAGGGTGTTGAGGTAATTATCCCTAAAAAGAATTCAAATCTGTCTTAAATTGTAGGATAATTCTCCAAAACGACACTTTTCAATTTCAGATTCATGCACAAATACTAGAATAGAGGACTGCTACATCGTATCTGGAGATGATTGTATAGCTGTCAAGAGTGGTTGGGATGAGTACGGAATTGCATTTGGGATGCCGACAAGGCAGCTTGTTATCAGAAGGCTCACTTGCATTTCTCCATTCAGTGCTGTTATTGCATTAGGAAGTGAGATGTCTGGAGGAATTCAGGATGTTAGAGCCGAAGACATTCTTGCCATCAATTCAGAATCGGGAGTTAGGATCAAGACTGCAGTTGGAAGGGGAGGATATGTGAAGGATATATATGTCAGAGGGATGACAATGAAAACGATGAAATGGGCATTCTGGATGACAGGAAATTACGGTTCTCATGCAGACAACAACTACGACCCAAATGCACTTCCTATAATCCAGAATATCAATTACCGTGACATGATTGCTGAAAATGTGACAATGGCGGCTAAGTTAGAGGGAATCCCGGGTGATCCGTTTACCAGAATTTGCATATCTAATGTGACAATCCAGATGGCAAAAAAAGCAAAGAAACTTCCTTGGAATTGTACTGACGTTGAAGGGATCTCAAGTGGTGTGGTTCCTCAGCCCTGTGATAAGCTTCCGGATCAGGGATCAGGGTACATTCCAGCATGTGATTTTCCAACAGAAAGCTTACCTATTGATAATCTCGAAGTTCAGACGTGTTCCTACAGAAGGAAGTATACATTAGACAATGGTGTATTGAAACATTTGTAATTGGAAATGGTTCAGAAGTAAGAGAATGAACCTAATCTATTGTTGTCTGAATGAAAAGCATACCTGGATGTCGTCACATATAGCAGCTGAACTTGATGTTGTCGTCTGTCGGCTAATAACATCACACAACCTGCAGAATTAATGTTGTCTAGTTTCCAACTCTTCAAGGTCAAATATATTTGAGCAATTTTAACAAAGCATACAAGATATCTAAGTATACATGAAAATCTTGCTTTAGAAGAGAAAACTTGAATATGAGGATACAAAACTCTTAATGAATATTAAGTAGCTCATTATAGTGACCCGATTTTACATTCGAAGAGCATATTAATCAAGAATCGTGAAAATTACAACACTTGGTATATCTACTAAAGATCTACTCCTCCATAAACTACAAAAGTAATGTCTACCTGCCTTACATTTTCATAATGCCATCTAATATCAGATTCATTTCATCTGCTCACTCAAAATTTCATTATTGTCTCAAGATTGAAAACAGGTAGGAGGATCAGAATTTTTCTACGACCAACCTTAGCAATACATATATTTATACAGAAAATATGAAATACAGTAAAAACACATGACTAATGAACTATATCTGGATTTAAAACAAGTGATTCCCTCCAAATTAGCTCCTTGATATTTTCTTCAGTTATGGATGGCTGCTCGAAATCAAATGTGAAAGGTCTGGAGCAAATTGGCTCGTCATTTAGATCGTGAAGAGTGGACAAGTACGGATGGCAGATAGCATCATCAACTGCATGATCACGGAATCCGACATTAGAGAATAAACAAAACTAACATGGAAATGTAACGTAGAATTGTTGTTAACAAGAATAGCATTTACCAGTTATACGCTGGTTGGGATCAAACACAAGCATCTTTCCCAGCAAATCTAATGCCAGCGGAGACATGTTTGGAAATCTTGCAGAGAAATTTTGTTTTGGAAAATGTGGGAGCTGTTTTACGTATCTTCGGGCATTATCACTTTGCAGAAACATAAGGCTCGATTCATCAGGTGTGCCTAAGAGCTTTAAGGCAGAAGAAGAGAAAGCACAAGTTACGAACCATGCATACAAAATTAACATCTAACAAATTCGGCTTGAAGTTGAACTAGATTTCCTACTATTCTTTTCCTCATCCTTTATGTCTCCTTTTACTTATTTTTCCTTGAAATTGTTTCTAACAATAAATCAGAATAATGCGTTTACATATATTTTTCATATAAAGTACACAGAAAATTTTACTTCAAATGGGAAAAATTTGTAAATTAAGAACGTGGGAAGCTATTACACATATGTAAATTTGCATTTTTGTACCCCTTCCATATTTTTTGCGTAAATATAAATTTGTTCAACCTCAATCTAATTAAACTTTTAGAGAAAGACTTATCATATAGTGGTTAAGACTTATCATATAGTGATTACCACTGCTTTATAATAAAAAAACATGGATCACTCGAAAAGAAAGAAAAAGAAAATGATATTTAGTGCCACAAAAATAATACCTCAGTAATGAGCCTCAGCTGATGAACATAATCTTTGCCGGGGAAAAGGGGTTCTCTGGTCATTATTTCAGCAACAATGCAACCAACGGACCATATGTCGATTGCAGCAGTGTACTCTGAGCAATTAAGGAGCAATTCGGGAGCTCGATACCAACGAGTGACAACATATTCAGTCATGAAATCTGTTTCAGATGTTGTCCTTGCCAATCCGAAGTCTCCTATCTTAAGATCACAGTTTGCATTCAGAAATAAATTGCTGGGCTTAAGATCACGATGCAAGACATTTGCTGAGTGTATGTACTTCAATCCTCTTAACAGCTGATACAGGAAGTACTGCAGAAGGTAGTACTAAAGTTCAGCCCATAAAGAGATTTCAACAACCATAGGAAATAATTTTAAATACCCTTCCACTAGTTCAGGATAAAGGAGAATTATGCATAGAAACTTTTTACAGTGATTCTTTACTTAGTGACAGTATTATTGCTAAATACCTTTTCCTTTTTTTTTTTTTAAGTAGTTTCGCACACATTGAGTTAAATGTATGTCTACTGGAGCTGGCTTTTCTCACTTGTATTCTTCATATTCTAGATCACTACTAAATTGCTTGAAAAGAAAACTGGAACTGGTTGCAATATTTGATATGAAATATGGTATTAATTCAAGCAGTTAGACTAAATAAATTACTTTCTAAGTTCCATGGTAGAGACTTATCAGACCTGACAATGGTCATCCGTCAATGCTTGATCAGACCGAATGATCTGATGCAAATCTGTATCCAACAACTCATAGACTATGTACACATCATTAAATGCCTCCCTCTGCGGTGGCCTAATAATGTCCTTGATAGCAACAACCTGAGTAAAACAAATCGAAAAAAATGAAAAATCGTTAAACGAAATAACCTGAATTCGGGGTTCAACAAGAGATTCCAAACGTATTGAAGTATAGCAAAGTTTCATAACATAACCTACATTCTCATGATCCAAGTGGCGTAAGAGCTTAATCTCCCTTAAAGTCCTTTTGGCATCTATTCTGTTATCAAATGCATTGCCAATTTTCTTAATGGCAACCTCCTCGTTTGTCTCTTTATTGGTAGCAGCACTATGCACAGTACAAAACAAAAGAAAATGATAAGTAAGGATTGTCCCTGCAAGACTTTACAAGCATGAAAATTTTTGCATGATTTTCCTTACAAGGCTATTTACAGAATGGTTTTTCGAGATCCAAGCGTTGAATTTCTATCTCATGCCTAGAAAAACTTAAAATTTGATGCATCATGAACGCTCAAGCCCAAAATAGGTCCTATTCACAGAACAAAAAAAGTGTTCGGCAATGCTTTTAGTACTAGCTCTTGAGCTTTTAACTATTGAAACGTGCTCTGTAGAGTGTTTTGTAAAGTGATTTCTGTTTTTGATAGTGAGAATTTAAGCTAAATCCAAAAGAATCTCAAATCAACTCATCTCATGAGATGTTCTTAGATTCTATTTCAGCTTTTATATGATAGAAAATACAATATTATTCTTTTTTGATTAAGTGTGTGAATATTATTTTTCGTGGCAAGATAGTAATTTAAAACACGAAAACTGAGAAAAATCAACTATTTTTGCAAGTACGCAGTGTCAGCTTTCTAAATAGCTTGCAGTTGCAAATACTCAAGTTTTAATACTCAATTGTATTACTTCCTTCTCAATTTCTCCAAATGAAAATCACTTCTTTTAAAGAGGCAATGCCAAAAACAGGTTTTACACTCACTCTTGTGATGGAAATAAAGCTGTAAGTGATCAATTACAAAAACAAACAACTTTTCATTCCACCAAACATTTAACACATCGAAGAACAATAATCTGACATCATAGGATTGAACTAACCAGACAAGGCCGTAGGCGCCACGGCCCAGAGGTCGAAGCGGCGGAACGTATTTACTAGAAACCTCAAAGAAATTACCGTACAGATTGTACCGCACATATTTACCGCCGTGCGTCAGCACCGCGCCTACGCTACACGTGCTTGAACCTCTCCCTGAGCTGTTTTCTGGAGCCATAAAGAGAAAGAAAGAAATGGGTACTTTAGAAAAGGTATAACAGAGCTCGCGGCGGCGCCGTCGCGGTCGGAGCAAATGAGTAGTGATTGAGGGTGGTGCTTGAGATTTGAGATATTCTTGGAAGCTGGAAGTTTGAAAAGGAAGCGGACGCGGTTTGAAGTCGCACAAATGGGGTTTGAAAAACAATTCCCTTAATTTATTGACCTGACGCGGTACAAATAGGGCTACTTTTGCTATTTAATAAAACTTTAATTATTAGTTTTTAGGTATAAGTACCTTTTTTTTTTTATGAATAAATATAAGTACTTTTACATTATTATTTAATAAAAAAAGGACAGCAGTTTTGTATTTAAAATAAAGATTTGGATATTAAATTTTAATTTCTTTATCGTTAAAAATGATAATTTAAATAATTTTTTATAGACGTGAGAATCGGGCAACAGTATTCTTATAATTCACAGTAATTTTGACTGGTTTTAGTGATAACAACGTGCCAGCTAACTACTACTCCTAATTAAGATTGAAATTAATGAAATTTGTCCCACATGTCCCTGTCGAACCTTGGTAATGCATGACTCGGAAATTAGTGTTGGACGTGGTCTTGTCTTGATTTTCACTTCAGCTACTGTTTTGAAGTTTCCCTTGAAAGTCATGTAGTTAAGGTTTGATTAAGTACAATTGAAGATGAAATTTCAATTAAATTGTTGTATAGTACATCAACATGGTCTGGAACTCAATCGTTTGAAGCAATTGACTAGGAATCGTTTGGTATAAATTATAAATTAAGAGGCTTTTTGGTACGAGTTATAAGAGTGAATTATACTAATTTGTAATTTCTTATAACCTTTTTTTTTTTTTATATCATATTAAGTAGCAGGCCAACCCACTATAAAGCCATTCCCTACTATTTTTTTTTATTACTAATATTACATCATATCCTAAGATTAATTAGTATGGGATGATAAAATTACAATAAGATTCTTAACATTGCAATTGCTAAATCAAATGCATTTTATAAAGGGTATTTATGTTTTTAATTGAGGAGCTATAAATTAGTAAAGGCTGCAAAACACTTCATTAAATACATAAATATACTATTTTAGTATTATCCATAAATTAATAAGATTTATCAAACTCAAGACTAATTTATATGTTTATATAATTTAGTAAAACTACAAATTAGCATGCCAAATTTAATACGGCTTATAAAAGAGCCCCTAAATGTATATAGACAACTAAGTCTACGACATTAATAATATATATACATATGTATATATAAAGAAACCATGAAATAATTATGTATTATCATTCTTCTTAGATAAATCCAAAATGTTTCACTGATGCATGTTAATCGGCTACATAGTCTAAGAATAATTACCTCAACACGTCTTTAATTTGGTATAATTACTATAATACTTTGATTTAGATAGTTATCATTACACTATTTACCGTCAGTTTATCAATGTATAATTGCAATTACACATACTAAGTTAACGTATAATTACAATTATACCCATTTGTTGATGAGGCTTACTTATAATATTTCAAATTTTGAGCTGGTGTAATTATAATTATTAACAAGAATTTTGATAATTATGTCAAATTTCAAGAGTTGTTAAGATAATTATTCCTGTATTTTAGGATAGAGATAATCTATATTTCGCTTGCTACAACTACAAAGTAATGCCATTTAAAAAACTACACATGACCAAGGCAATTTATGATCCGTAATCCATTTCAAGTCGATGTGGGAATTCGGATGGTTCAATCTAGGCATGATCCATAAACGGTAGTGTCTGCTTAGTGTCCGCATAGGCCTATATCGGTCCAAGAATTTAACCCATTAGGTTGGTAGACCAGCGGATGACTGGGCCAAGGTGGATGGGCTAATGGTAGGGCCTTAACCGAGGGGATTTACCAATTTTATTAGTACAAACATGGTGTTTGGCCAAGCTTATTTAAAAACATTTGATAAGCTCTTATATCTTATTAAATTAAATAAAAAATATGGTTTTAAGCCTATAAAATATCCTATCTTATTTTAAAAATTAATTGCGAAAGTTTTTGAATAGAAATCAGATTTTTGAGCATATAAAATATTAGTAATAATAGTGTTGTAATTAATATGAATACAGTTATAGGTGTATGTTGAGATCTTTAAAAAGAACTAGTGTTTACAGCATATTCAATGTGTGTACATAAATTAATTAAATTATTATATATATATTAATATAGAATGCACATTGTAGGTATTTAGGCCTGTAAATACCTTACCCATATTCATACTCTAAAATATTCATATAACAAGATCCTATATTTTACCCTGTCCAATGGATATTGAGACCCATAAGATCTATCAATTGGTCTACCCTATAATATTAATATCCATTGAATCTACCCTATTTTGCCCAAGATCCATAGAGTCTATGAAAGTAAGCCTGTCAATTAGGATATCAGGATACGGACATTAGTACATCTATATCTGTATTATATTATTATCCAGATGCAAATCGGATTCAATTTTTATCGAATGCGAAAGTGCTGAAAATAAATGTCTATGTCTTCATTCGTCTAATATCGATCGAATATTCAAATATTCAATTTAGTATCGAGATATTATTGTATCCGTTATTCTCAATTTTCATCATGCATTTGAATTTGTTATTTTATATATCTGAATTTGTTATATTAATGCCCAAAAATTGAAGTTCATGAGTAAAATCATATCAAATATTCTAAGTGTAATAACCCAAAATTTTGAATTTTTTTTTCTCGAATTATAATTCATAATTACAACATTAAACTTGACTTGACATGACATTAGGAATAAGAACATCAA
>JACFYI010000845.1:655720-667674 GCA_014898755.1 Handroanthus guayacan
TAATAAATATCAAATTGTTGAACCCTTTTGTTGAGTTATTTTTTAAGTTATTGCGTGTTGGGGATATTAGATTCACACACGTAATCTTACAAACGCCTTAATATAATTAGTGCGTTAATTAATTAGTTGGCTCTTGGATTAATGAGTTAACTCATGAATATTTTGAAAAAATTAATTTATAATTCCCTAAGCAACTAATCAGCACATTGGTGGCAATACGTGCAAGACATGCAAGATGTCCAAGCGTATTATTGTATACATATATATATATATATATATTAATCTCTATTTTATCAAGCTTTCTTTCTATTTTACTTTTACACCCAATAAATATATTATGTACGTCAATGAATAATTAATTTGAGGTGGGTGGTATCATCTTGATAGCTAACATAACGAAAGGGACATATATTGTGCTCACTAAACTATTTTAAAACTTCATATATAGCTGGAAACTGCCTAGCTAACCCTGGATATTGAATGCAGACAAAGAATGAGGAAATTAATTAAACTAAATAATTAGGGTAATTCATAACCATCATCCTTTATTTCTTAATTATCCAAAGTTTCATGTGCATGATTCAAGAAATAGTCAAACACCCACATTTTGTTTGTTGAACTCACCTCTCATAGTTATTTTACCACCCCAAAATTATATAGAAAGTTAAATCCTCCCAAGGAAAAAATCAGGAAAAAAAATAAAATAAAAATAAAAATCAGAATATAAATAAAAGAAAATCACTCTCATATGCACACCATGATTAATCTCTGATCAGTACTAAGGATATATATCTTTGTCAGTTATAAAGATGTAGGAAATTAAATTAGAAGACAACAAAGTTCCCATATTTGATGAAGAAGTTGCCATAATATTTTCCTCCCCCCAGTCTGTCCAAATTCTGTTTGCTCCCAAAAGAAATATTCAGCACAATTTTGTGTATCAACCCATTCAACATTCGTGTGAAAAGAAGCAAAGTTATATGACAAAAATGGCAATTTTTCCCTTTTGGAAATGTCAAAATATCATTTTGGATTATCTATTCTAAAATTAATGTGTTTCATCTAATATTTCATTGTATAGATGCATGCCAAGCATATGAGATGGAAAATCAAGAGTTTTGTCTGAAAATATTTTATAAATTAATTCATCATATATACAATAAATGAAATGTGAGATAAAATATGTTTTGAAATAGAAGATTAAACGGTCAAAAGAGTACCTTTAGCTTCTAGCTTTTCACGCTGAGAGAACCAAAATTCGGCTAAAATTTAAAAACAACTTAGATTAAGAGGGAACTTAATTCGAGGTATCTCAATATTGAAGGTAAACGTGTGAAACTTAATGGCAAATTATCAAGGTATCTCAATATTTATGCAATGCGTGCTCGTCTGTGTCGATGTATTGCTCGAGTGGATTATATAAGTCCGTGGTTAAGATTTTTTTTCTTCTTCTTATTATTATTTTGCAATTTAGTCATTATTTCATGTAACTCTGAATCTTAGATGAGTCCTCGACAACGATGATGACTATTAGCATATCATCAAGGGAATGCTAGAATTACCTAAAAAAGCTATTATTATCGCAAGCACTTGTAGCACTTTGCCTAGCCTTTTTACAAAATAAAATTTTTTTATTATTGATTATAATAAATTTCTCAATTGTTGCTTATTTTACTTAAATTTATTATATAGAATCGCATAATGAAAATGTTGAGAAAAAGGAAAATAATAATTAACAAAAGGGAATGACAAAACAAATATTGAATTTCATTATATTTTATAATTATTGAGTAATACTAAGTAATTATTTTTTTTAGAATGGAGTGACCCTAGCTTTGTTCGTTCATTTGATGATGGATCAAGATAACCAATTAAGATGCTTATACTCTATATATATGTACAAACGACTGATGCTCGCCTGATGCTTGTACATTTAATAATTTTAATTTTTGAACATAGGTATGCACATGTGGATCTATATTTATTATATTTAGAATGTGGATCTTTTGACCAAAAGAATTGTAATAATACTTGAAATTTCTTAATTTAAAATAATTAATTGACTACTTATATTTTTAAATTATTAAAAGTATGTGAATTACTAAAATTATTTAAAATTTATTAAAATTTAAATTATCCAAATATGTTAATTAATTAAATTAATCACACACTATACTTGTTTTATTATCTTTCATAATTTTATTACTATTAACTAGAGGTGTCAAAACGGGCCGGACCGCCCGGCCCAACTCGGCCCAGCCCGGCCCGTTCTGTAACGCCCCGGAATTTCGGTGCATTCGGCCCCAAAACCCGGAGTGCTACTCACAGACGAACTTAACTAAAATCACAAACAGAAATTCCATCATGCTAAATTCATAACTTATGATCCAAAATACGAACTGAATTTTTTTCAAATTTCATTACTAAATCCAAATTACAAACCAACGTATCCGTAGTTCAAACGGAGACTAACTAAACCAAAATATTACAACCAAAAATCCTAACTATTACAAGCGGACGATCTATACATTCTAACAAACATAAATCCAAGCATTCATCAAGTACTGATACATGTTCATATACATAATTCCAACAAGAGAAGCCGTATACTAACACGAAACTTCAGATGCTTATTTACCTACACATGGTAATATATTTGAATAAGTCCACTGACTTAGGAAGAAACATAGCTATGGAATAGCAAAGAAAAGAGACAATAAGCTCAACAATGAAATCGAACAAGCCCACGATTGCAATTGTCTCACAAGTGAAGTAAACGAATAGCTCGACAAAAATATAAACAAGAGGGAGAGTACAAAGTTCAAACGAGAGTCGTAGCAAGAACGAATCATGAATGTGATATCAAAATTAGATTCATTCGAACGAACAATGCAAACGGATAGCGAATCATTCAGAACGAACAATACGAACGAATAACTTATAACTTGATCACATTCATGTCAAAATATGTAAGGCCGAAGCAATTATTTGGTGGATCTGTCACTTTTATAACTTCAACATATAACATACATATCTCCTTATCCCTCCCTTACAACTCCGAGCATCGCTCAAGGAGAGTCATACATACATACTTGAGACACAGCCGCCGCAGCACGGTCAACCACGAGTCTCAGGAGCAGCTCTTCAGAATCCTATCTCCAGGACCCCTCCGAACTACCCAACATACAGGAATCCCCAGGGGTTTCGATCGTCGACCCGATATCGCCCAATCAAATCCCCCTGAGAATTCCCAGGGCCCAACTTATCAAACATAAATATAGGTTCAGAACGAACGAACATGGCATTTTCAAACATATAGCCTCATTTGGGCACGAATTCAAAACGAACATAACATATTCAAACATTTAGCCATGTCGGGCAAGAATTCATGTAGCCAAAAATTTAACAAGAGATTACGAAATGAATTTCGGACTTGTTCAAAGTGAACGAAGCATATTCTAGCATATAATCCTATCGAGGTAGGAATTCAAATGATCGATAGGTGCAAACAATGAATCGAGTAGGAATATTAAAAGTTCAAAAAAGATTCGGACATTAACAATCAATTCGAATCAAATTCGGGACACGTAGATTATATATTCGAAATGAGGAGAACTTAACGGAGTGAAAAACGGACGAAAAATAGCAAAACGGATCAAAATTAAGTTCGAAAATGATGTGGACTCGGCGCCACCGCGGACCAAAGTGGGCGCGATCGCGCACAAAAGCGACCAAGCCTCTGTCCCAGGCGCATCCGGGCACAAAAACGGGCGCCGTCGCGCTCGGTGAACAGTAACCGAAGAATTTTTTTTTCTTTTTTTCTTTTTTTTATATTTTTTTATAAATTCCCTCACATATCAGACCTAGAAAAATGAAGAAATTAGCATTAGTTTATTCTAGTCATCAATTAGATTTTTAATTTTCAAGTTTTGAAGAAATTTTGGCAAAATAGCAACTTTGGTGTTTTTAAACTATCAAGTTGTTTGAATCTTGTTTTGTCCATAATTTTAACTCCATCAAATCTCCAACATGATCACGAGAACAATAGCACAGGATTGAGCCAAGAGTTCAATAGAAATAAGTGTCCCGAAACAAGAAATTTCAATGAAATTTCAACAACACGGTTCAATCGATTCAAGAGATGAAAGAAACCAACATAAGTTCCAATCCATAGCAAATATTCAAGAGAGGGAATAGCTATGATCCTTACCTTATAGCCACAATCTCAAAGTGCTAGAAATCAAAATTTAATCCCTCAAGGAGTTCCTATGTCAATTAAACCATAAATCAACACCATAATTATTCAACTCTATTCACAAATCCTTAATCAAAATAGAGACTTACCAAGTGTATCAATCCCTACTTCTTCTCTCCTCTTAAAATTCAAGCTTTAAACCTTGTAAACAAATAGCAAGGAGAGTAGGAATTTTTGATGAAATTAGGACAAGTTGGAATTCTCTCTTCCTTTCCTCTTTTTTTTTTTCTTCTCTTTTCTTTCTTTTATTTCCTCTCTTCTCTCTCTTTTTCTCTCCCTCTCTATCCGGACAAGAGTGAGGAGAATTGGGCAACATTTGGTCTTCTTATTATAGAAGGAAAATTGGGGGATTTATTAGTCATTTCTATACTTGATGAGAGGTGGCACCAAATTGTGGTCTCTAGCCTATTAGCTCCATTATTGTATAAGCTTGGCTCAAACTTAATTACACATATAAAATGTAAATATCCTTGCTATATTATGGTGTAGGTGGCGGCTAGGTGTATATATATATATGTGTGTGTGTGTGTATATTTGATTTTTCTTTCAAGTATAATTTAGGATACAATATATGGTATGATAAATCAAGTTTTGGACTAAATTCTTGGATCTAATTTGGACTAAAAATCATTTCTTGAATCAAAATAATGTATACAATAATTTTTTTTTAAAGTAAAATAAATCTCTTGAAAATAATAAAATATTTCTAATTGGGAGAAAAATCTTAAATCGGTAAGAAATCGATTATCAATTAGAGTTTTTCTCAAAAACGTTTTAAAATACCTATCGATTGAAAATTGAGAGTTCAAAAATCCAATCAAGGAAATATTTGTCTAAGAATTTAATTAGATAAATTTTCTCACTTTAAAAATAAATTAGGGGAATTTTCGGGTTATCACACGTTCACTGTTCATAGGCGGGCCGATTAAAACCGGCCCGTCTATAGGTTCATTCCGGGCCCGAGACCGGCCCTGCCCGCCAGCCCGGATAGCCCAAGACCGGGACCGGGATCGGATCGGGACCGGAACCGGTTAACGAACCGGTTTAAAAAAAAAAAAAAGAAAAGAATATAAAACTAAAAAAGTAAAAAATTAATCAAATAAAATAAAATTAGATAAAATTTAAAAAAATATTGTATAGCATATTAGTAATTTTTTTAATAAAGTAATTTGTTGAGATTTAATTATATAATTATGTTACTATTTTCATTCAAATTAACCTCTCACCACTTACAAAAGTGGTGTTTTTCTTAAATCTATAATTATATATTTTTTTTATGTTTGTTAAATCATTTAATTTAATTTTAGTATTTAAAAAATATTTTACTACATAAAACTCTCAAAACGTAATATTATTTAAGTGTTTGATGAAAATATTATATTTCTAAAAAATACAACTAAAATAATACTTTAAAATATTATATTATGTTAATACTTTAAAAAAATTATTTTTAATTATTTAAATTTATGTCATGTTAATAAAATATGTTGTATGTAAAATTTATGAGATTTCTTTTTACATTTTTAAGAGTTCTTTGAGTTAAATAAGTGCAAAATAGCTTATTTCTCATTCTTTATTACAATTACATTAATGATTACATAAAAAAATATATAAAAAAAAATACTCTCGGCTCGTTTAGCCCGTTTAAAACCCATTTAATCAGGAACCGTTTAGGCCCGGCCCCATTATTAAAAGGGCCGATTAGGGGCCGGGCCGCCCAAAAATAATTTTCGGCCCGCCTAAGCCCGGGACCGGATAAGCCCGAAACCGGCACGGGCAGGGCTAAACGGTTTCGTGGACCGGGCCAGCCCGGCCCGGCCCGTTTGACAACTCTACTATTAACGATGAAAAAGTATCCAACATTAAAAACAATAATGTTGATTTCTGAAATACGTAAAAGAGAGTGTTTTGTTATGTGGGTGGTCTTGGAGTGGGTTGTGATAGTTGTCACACTACTATCAAAATAAATGAAAATACAAATAAAAAAGAGAATATTTTAGGAGAAATATGTGAAGTCATACCAAAAAGAGCCTTACACTTCATTAAAAGATATAGATGGATATAAAAAAAGATGACAATGATGCTGCTTTTGAGAGAATAACAATGACAATTAAGGTATTAAACTTGAATATTTGATTTGGCGTAGAGGCATGGAGCAATTTAGAGGTAATTAGCATCCATAATTACTAATAGATAGGTCGGAGGTACGAGCTCACGATTCATGGCTTGGAAATTAATTAGATTTTAAACAACCTTTTCTTAAGATCTTCTTTCTGTGATCGTGATGTCATTTTTTTTTATTATCTTTTTGATTCCTTATTGTCAATGGACTTGGAGTTACACCTTTCACTATTTGATACCTTATTAATCAATTTTTTATTGATTAAAATATTTAAGGAAATCTATATATAATATAGTATAACGTGATAATCTATTATTAAACCCCCCAAAAAAAAAAAAAAGAAAAAAAGTTTAGCGTGATGATGTTGGAAGATTTATATGTCAAATATAATTATATAATTGGCATGTTAATAAATATAATGTTGCTCAAATCCGTTGTCCATTATGGAAGGTCCGACAGTTTCGACGCACCGTCCCTCAACAATCATGGTGGGGAATTTTATCCTGAAAAGTTGTTTCGAAGGGTGAAGATGGATAGCTTATAAACTATCTCAAGCACCTTCGACTTTTTTGATGTGAAACAAACTTGGTACTATCATAAGCCCTCCTAATCAAGGGGACTTGGGAAAAGACACAAGAAAAAGTCTAACCGCTTCAAGATATTATATATCCCGATAGCACTAGTGGTGAAGGGTTTTGTCACTACACAAAAACAGAAAATTAACGGGGGTCATTTTTCGGCGATTAGGAAAATCGCCGCCATATAGGTGTTTTCCAGCGGTTTGGGCATTTGTCGTGATATTCCATCACTTAACACCAGTTATCGAACATTTAATGGCACTTTTGTTCAATCGCTGCAAGATTTAAAAAAGGAAAAATTTGCAGCGGTTACCACTACTAAATTCATATAATTAAAAAAAAGAGGGAAAAATTGAAGACGGATGAAAAGGTTGGAAAATACGTTGGTTTTCCACAAATTCCTATTCCCACTAATTGACAAACCCTAACCAAAAGAAAGCATCACCTTTGCCGCCTGTTCCTGTGACCGTTGCTGCCGCTCGCCTCTGGTGGAACCAACAGTGGTTAGCCTCATTCGCGTAAAAAACAACAGCCGCTCGTCTCCAACCTTTCAAGCTTTGCCGCCGTTCATTCTCCAAGCTTCGTTGCCGTTCATCCTCCACGCCAGAGCTTCTAGCAAGTTAATGTAGCTATTCTTCTTCTATTTTTTTTGTTCGATTTGTGAAATGTAGCTGTTCTTCTTCTACTTTTCTTGGTCAATTTGTGCAATGTAGCTGTTCTGCTTGATTTCTAGCAGTCCCATTTCTTGCTTTTTGATGGGTTTATGCATAATGGATTATTTCGTTTTGGCACCAGGTTTTATACTTTGGTGTGTGATTTGAAATCTATGATGCACGGATACTTTAAAAAAAATACAAAATGCAGTGTCGGACACGCGGGGAACATGGATACGGGGGGATACGCGTCGGATATATGTCGGACAGGCAATTGGTGTGTCCGGAATTAAACAATAATTAAAAAATTCGGACACATGAGGGATACGGTTTGGACACATGAGGGATACGCAAGGGACACAGCTAGGACACGGCGGGGACACGACGGACACGTTTTTGCGCAATTATGGCTTAAAAAACACAATTTTTAACTTTTTTTTATAAAATAATTACATCTCTCACCATTAATACTCATAAATTAGTAATTTTGTAAGAAAATTAATTAAAAAACTAAAATATTAAATAAGCTAAGTACGGATACGTTACTTTAGACTCCCATAATCCCATTTTTTATTCATTTCTTCCTATTCTTTTGTCAAAAAAATTACCGAAAAACGTAAAATTAGCAAGGACCATAATATTCCATTAAATTTATGAATAGACAATTTTCAATGAAGGTATTAGTTAATTTGCATATTAAGACTTAACTTGTTAGATTGTTAATTGTTGTTGAATTCTTATTTTTTAGTTGAAGGTATGTCTGATTCAGTGTATTTATATAAATATAATATATATAAAAATAATATATATAACCATATCCCTAGCGTGTCGTATCCTGAAATTTTTGACAAATCTGTATCGCCGTGTCGCCGTATCCATACCCGTGCAGCATTGTTTGAAATGTTTGAGATGGATTCTTCTCTGTCCTTTTTGTTCTTGTTATTCTATTTTCCTTGATTTTTCTTTTGACTTTAATTTGATTGCCTAATTTTCATTTTGTATTATTAGGAAGAAGCTACGGCGAAAGAAGAGGGAAAATTTGATGAAGTGCCTTCATGATGAATCTACTTATTTACTGTGGTGCTGATGCTTAATTTGTACTCTTTTTACTTATTTGTTTTGTCATACGAAATGGTCCAGAACATTTGTACTCTTTTAACTAATTTCTTTTGTCATGCAATATCGTTTGATAAATTCTAGCTAATGATGTTTAATCTTTCATATATTTTGAATATGAATATTGTCAATTCATATGCATTTTGTACATGAGGTCATATTATAAAAATTATATTTTACAGGTACAAAAGTTGGGAAAAAAATTCTTGAAAATATCATGGCGGTTCAAAATAGCCACTGAAAGAAAAATTGAAAAAAATAGAAAAAGTTTCCAACGGCTAGAAACTGCAACCCCAAAAAAAAAAAAAATTCTTGGCGATTCACAATCGCCACCAAAACAAAAACATAAAAAACACAGAATTTTTCCAGGCGGTTGAAACATAAAAAACACATAATTTTTCTTGGTGGTTTACAACCGCCGCTAAAATGAAAAACTGAAAATCACAAAAAAATCGCCACAGAAAAAAATAAAAATAAAAATGAAAGCTAGAGAAATTTTCCTGGCAGTTTGGGAACCTTCGCAAAATTGCTAAAAAATCGCTGCTAATTGCCTTCGCGACAGTGGAGATAGCAGTGGTTCGGCAACCACCGCACTTGGTGTTTAGCGGCGGTTAAAGTAAAAAATAACCGCTGTTAATTTCCTATTTTTTGTAGTGTGTGTTAAAAAAGTGTCTCGAAAAGTGAGAGAATGGGGATAACTTATAAAATATCTTAAGCTTTGACTCCTTTATATAAGACAAACTTGGTATCATTCACCTAAAAGTAGGTATGTGTATATACCTATATTATTAATACGCATATATAATTATTTCATGATTATTTTAATTTAGATTATAATATAATTTATTTTTATTTAGTAATAACGAAATATATTTCAGACAAGCTGATGTTTCTCAAGTTAATGTATCGTTAATTACAAAAGTAATTTTACTTATTGATAATCTTATTAATAAATTTCAATAATCCATTACTCAAATGTTTATTATGCGTTATGCGTTAAGTACATCTCAATAATGTGCATAAAAATTAATATATTTCACATATGTCAAAGTATAATATATGGAGTTGATTTTGTGTATATTTAGTAATTAGAATGTGATTAATATATATTTAACATAGGCATATAATCTAATTATAAACTTTGTATAGGGTTATGAGTTGTTATTAAGATAAATTAATAATAATAATGAATATTTTAGGCATTAAATATGAAAACTCACTAAAAAAGACCCCACCAAATGTCACACACTTTATATAGTATAAAAGTATAGATTAATAAAAGTATGAATATAATATCTGAAATAATAATATTAATATATTAGTTTGTTAAAAATACATTAACTAGAAACATCAAAAATATTATTTTACTGTTATTAAATGAAATAACTAATATATCATATAAAATTATTATTTTAACTAAAAAAATTAATTGTTACTAATTACATACACATTAATGATACATATTGCATTCAAAAAAAATATTGTTAATTATATATGAATAATAAATAGTATGCATATGTACGCATACATATATATTGTAACTTCCTTTACAATTGATATATGGAAAAGGATATGAACAAGATGAAAGGAAAAATTCTTGAATTAATTGTTGAAGAATGACAATCAAGATTAATTTACAGAAGCTGTGTTTCTGGAGATTAAATAGACACAGCGAGGAAAGAAACGATTTTTAGGAGATAACTACTTAACTGTACATTTACAAGCCGTTTTTACAAACAAACAAGAAAAGCAAGAAAGGTATTAGCACTTTTATTAAATGAGATAAATGCAACTTTGGTGTGTGTGCTGCATACGTTGACACTCCCCCTCAAGGTGGCCGCAGCAAGTTCTTGAGAGACACCTTGGAAATCAGTTCTTGCAACCGTGCAGGGTGGAGGCCTTTAGTTAAGAAATCAGCCAGCTGATTCTGCGATGTAATAGGCAACAGTTTGACTTCGCCGGACAAAACTCATTCCCGAACAAAGTGCAAGTCGATTTCAATGTGTTTGGTTCTTTCGTGAAAGGTTGGATTGGAAGCTATGTACAAGGCAGACTGACTGTCATAGTAGATCGTTGTAGGTGCTTGTAACTCAATTCTGAAATCAGCAAATAACTGATAGAGCCAGACCAACTCGCCGGTGAGGGCTGCCAATGCTCTATATTCTGCCTCGGCTGAAGATCTGGCAATGGTTGGCTGCTTTTTAGACTTCCAACAAATGAGAGATTGATCAAGGAATACACAATATCCCAAAACTGACTTTCGTGAATCTGGACAAGTGCCCCAATCTGCATCACAAAAAGATTTTAAAAAAAGTGAGTTAGTGCTGGAAAAATATACACCTTGACCTAAAGTGGCCTTAAGATAACGCAATAAGTGATGAGCTGCTTTTAAATTAACAGAGGATGGTTTTGCCAAGAATTGGCTCAACTGTCCAACTGTAAACGAAATGTCAGGTCTAGTAATGGTGAGGTAAATGAGTTTGCCCACAAGACGCCTGTACTGTGTGGGATCGGGGAGAAGATCATCATCAGTATTAATGAGTCGTAGCTTAGGATCGATAGATGTATTAAGGGGCTTGGAAGCCAAGAACCAAGTATCTTCAAGAAGTTGAAGTATGTACTACCATTGGGACAAGCAAATCCCAGTCTTCGATCTAGCCACTTCAAGGCCTAGGAAGTACTTGAGATCTCCCAAGTCCTTAAGCTGAAAATATGATTGAAGCTAAGTCTTGTTTTGACTATTTCTTCACTTGAAGGTCTTGCCAAAATAATATCATCAACGTAAACCAAAAGGGCAATAAAACAATTATCTTTGCCACGGGTGAACAAGGAATAATCACACTTGGATTGAACAAAACCAAGATTTTTAACGCAATGAGAAAACTTGTGAAACCACTGCCGAGGAGCTTGCTTAAGGCCGTATAAGGATTTGTGCAGTTTGCACACCAATTTTGGTTGTTGACTTCGCTCCCCTTTCCTCAAATACCCCAAAGGCAGATCCATGTACACAGTTTCATCAAGGTCCCCATAGAGAAAGGCATTGTTTATATCAAGCTGCCATTGGACCCAATTATGGACAGCAGCTAAAGAGAGGAGAACTTTGACCATAGAAAGTTTGACCACAGGGGCAAAGGTGTCAAAGAAATCGATACCTTCCTACTGACTATAACCCTTTGCTACCAAGCGTGCTTTATAACGAGCAATAGACCCGTCAGAATTATACTTGGTGC
>JACFYI010000845.1:669201-685387 GCA_014898755.1 Handroanthus guayacan
AATTATGAAGAAGCTGAGGAAGAGGGCTGAGGTTGACAAAAATGACAAGTCAGTTAAGGGCTTAGTCCCGCTGCTCTTTGAAACGGCCCTTTTGACCTCTGGTTTTAGCCTTGAAGATCCAAACATGTTTGCCTCAAGAATTCACCGGATGCTGAAGCTGTTGGGTGTGGAAATGAAATTGAAAGAAAGAATGATAAAAACGGAGGCTAATATATTCTGAAAATACAATATTACAAAATTATTCCAAAGCTCATGCACTACAACTTTGGAATATCTCTGTTTCTAATCTAAAATACACTTTGAATTTCCAATCTAATTGCCTTGCTTTTTCTTTTCCTAACTCTCTTGTTTTTTTTTTTTTTATGCAATGGATTGTTTGCCTCACGTACTTGCTTATCTCTCCATAGATGTTTGCACCAACAAGCATATATTTATCGAAAACCAAGGTCGGTTTGAAGTGTTCTCCCATTGGCTAAGGCATTGGTGGCTTGAGGTGTCCAATTTGCTTAAGTAATTACAACTCATTTTTTTTCTTTCTTTGGTCAAGAAATTCAACTCCCAACTCCCTTGTGAAGAAGATAATGTTGGTGCAAGTAAATCTTATTGGCCGCAAATTGTAGAAAGAATTAATGAACCCAATTCTTGATGTTTCCGGAGCTGCAAGTTGCATGGATTAAGGAAGCATAATCTTGATGTTTCTAGAGTTGCAACTTGTATGAATTAAGATTAATCCCCCTTGGACATAATTACATAAGAAGAAGTGACAAATCTTTATTAAAGAATTACAAATTATCATTTTAACACCCCCTCTTAATTTGTAATTCGAACTTTATTTCGGAATTGCTGTAATTTTTCCGAATTGATTGCTTTCGTGAATCCATCTGCCAACTGATCTTTGGTATTTATGAACTCCAACTGAATTTCTTGATTATTGACAAGGCTTCTAATGAAATGATGACGAAGTTCAATATGCTTTGATCTCGCATGAAAAACTGAATTCTTCGTCATTGCGATTGTTGACATATTATTGCAATATATTGTCGTGGGAGTGTGTTGGTCTTGATGAACATTTGCTAAAATTCTTCTTGGCCAAACTGCTTCACAAGCGGCATCAGTGGCGGCGATATATTCTGCTTCCGCGGATGAAAGTGATACCGTCTTTTGTTTTTTGGATGCCCAAGAAATAATTTTAGAACCCAAACAAAATAAATGTCTAGACGTACTTTTTTGATCATCTACTGATCCAACCCAATCACTATCTGTGTATCCAACAAGGTTATTTTCTTTCTCTTTGGCATATTTGATGCCAAGTTTTCTTGTGCCCTGAAGATATCTTAAAATTCTTTTTGTTGCTGCATAATGTAATTTACTTGGTTCATGCATAAATCTTGATATCAAACTAACTGGATAGACAATATCTGGATGTGTATTCGTCAAATAAATTAATAAGCCAACTAAACCCTGATATGTCTTCGCATCAACTTTATCTGCTCCGTCATTCAATTGCAATTTCTCATTGACTACGAGTGGAGTTGAAATTGGTTTGCAATTGCTCATCTGAAATTTTTTCAATAGCTCTTCAAGATATTTTTCTTGAGAAATGAATATTTCTCCTTTGAACTGACGAACTTGAACTCCAAGAAAATATTTCATCAAACCAAGATTTATCATCTCATATTCCTCCATCATAGCCTTTTTTAAATTCTTCCATTATCATTAAATTTGTCCCTATAAAAATTAGGTCATCGACATAAAGACAGACAATAAGAAAATTTTGTTCACTTGTTTTCTTCATATATAACGATGGTTTACTTTGGCTCTTTTGAAATTCATTTTTCTGGAAATAGCTATCAATATTGCTATTCTAGGCCCGTGGAATTTGTTTCAATCCATACAAAGCTTTCTTGAGTCGATAAACTTTATTTTCTTGTCCATCTACAATATAGCCTTCTGGTTGCTCGATGTAAACTTCTTCTTCTAATTCTCCATTTAGAAAAACTGATTTGACATCCAATTGATATACTGGTAGCTCTAATTGTGCTGCTAGAGCTAGGACTATCCTTATTGTCTCAATTCGAGCAACTGGAGCAAATGTTTCATTAAAATCTACTCCTGGTTGTTGCGAATATCCTTTTGCTACTAAACGGGCTTTGTGTTTATGGATTGAGCCATCTTGCTTATATTTTGTCTTGTAGACCCATTTTACCCCGATCACACTTTTTCTTTCGTGAAGATCTACAAGCTCCCACGTCTTATTCTTTTCAATGCTAGCCATTTCTTCATCCATGGCATTTTGCCATACTTCATCTTTAGCTGCTTCTTCGAAGGTCTAGGCTCACAAGAGAAAAATGCAACATCACATGATTCATAAATTTCTCTTAGATTTCGTACCTTTCTTATTGGGCTTTCAGACTCTGGATATGGTCTAGCAGATGAATCTGATGAGCTAGAACTTGGACTAGTACTTGAGCTAGTGCTTCCACTTGTACTTGGTTCATCTTCTTTTTTTGGAGAAGTAGAAGTTGGTCCAAGCAAATATACAATCTTTATTTTCATTTTTTCATCTTCTTCTCAATTCCACGGCTGCTTTTCATAAAAAATAACATCTCGAGAAATAATAAGTTTCTTTGTTTTTGGTTCTAGTCAATGATATCCTTTAGATTCATCACTATAACCAAAAAAGACGAGTTTCTTGCATTTATCATCAAATTTTTCTCTTTTCTGGGAAGGAACATGTGAATAAGCAAAACAGCCAAAAACTTTAAGGTGGTTTACCTGAGGCTTTTTTCGATACCATGCTTCATATGGAGTCTTATTTGGAACTGTTTTGTGGGAGAGCGATTCAAAATATAGACTGCTGCATTTACAGCTTCTGCCCAATAACTTTTTGATAATCCTTTGCCTGCCATCATACTTATAGCCATTTCGACAATTGTTCGATTCTTTCGTTCTACCACTCTATTTTGTTGTGAAGTGTATTAAACTTTCAATTGTTGATGAATTCATTTTTCTTTGCAATAATTTAAGAAGGATTTTCCAATAAATTTGCCTCCTCGATCAGTTCTGAGAGTCTTTATTTTCCTACCACTTTGATTTTCCACTTGAGCTTTGAATTCCAAGAATTTTGAAAATACTTCTGACTTTTGTTTCAAAATATAAACCCAAATCATTCTAGTATAATCATCAACAAATAATAGAAAATACCTGTTATCATTCAGAGATAGCGTCTGTGTTGGTCCACAAATATCAGCATATACTATCTCGAGCGAAACTTTGGCTCTGTATGAAATTTTTGAAAACGGTAGACGATGCATTTGTTTAAAAATACATCCTTCACATGTTTCACCTCGTTCTGGAATATTTGGAAGACCGAATACCATATTTTTTCTTTTCAACAAACTTAATCCTTTATAGCTCAAATGTCCATATCTCAAATGCCAAAGATTGTATTCTTCATTAGTCATACTTTGAAGTATTATTTTCTCAGTCAAAGGCAAATTAAGAGGGAACACTTTATTTGAACTCATCTTAATTTTTGCCATTGTAATATTCTTTCGCTTGTCAATAATGACACGCTGATCATTATTAAACTCCACTTCGTAATCTTTTTTCAGTAGTTGACCAACACTTAATAAATTCTGTGTCAAGTCAGGCACATAGAACACGTATTTAATTATACTCGTGTTACTTTTTCTTGTTTGTACTGCAATTGCTCCAATTCCGATAATCTTATGTGTCTTGCCATCTCCAAGTTTTACCTCAGATGAATATGACTCATCCAAATTCACAAATATTTTTTATTTCCACACGTATGATTACTGCAACCACTATCCACATATCAAATATTCTCAAAATTTTGTTGAGAATTTAAGCATGAATAAAATACCTGATCGACATCTGTGAGTTGGCTTCATTTTTATCGTTGTCTTTATACCAATAATTTTTTTCAGAATGATTTGCATTTCTGCATCTTTTGCACTTAAATCGGCAATCTTTGGTGTCATGGCTATTCTTTTTGCATATCCGACAATACAAATCTGAATTTTGATTAAAATTTCTTTGACTAAAATTACCTCCTCTTCCTCGTCCTCGAGCTTGGGGGTTTTGATATCAACCATGGCCTCTTCCACGTGCACCTCTTTGGAATTGGTCATTTTTTCTTTCACCGTCTTTTTTCTTTTCTTGTCTTGGCATGTTGGCTTTTACTTGAAAAGCCTGCTCCAAGCTTTGACTTGAAAATCTGCTTATTCTTTTTTCATGGGCTTCTAATGAACCCATAAGTTCATCCAAAGATAATTTTGATAGATCTTTGGATTCTTCTATTGCGGCGACTATGTGTTCGAATTTCGCCGGCAAACATCGTAGGACTTTTTCAATAATTTTTCGATCTTCAATAGTATCACCATATCTTTTTATATGATTGACTACTGTGAAGACTCTAGAAAAAAATTCTTGCACGTTTTTTATATCTTTCATGGCTAGATTATCAAAATCTCCCTACAAATTTTGCAATTTTATGGAGATAACTTTTTCATGTCCTCCGAATTGTTTTTTGAGAGTTTCTCATGCATCTTTTGACATCTTTGCACCTGTAATGCGTGGAAGAATAGATCGACTCACACCTTGGTGCATAATGAATAAGGCCCTTGTATCTTTGGTCGTATTCTCTTTATGCTCCCTTTTCTTCGCTGCTGTAAGATTGGCTTCTTCTTCTGGAGTATATGTTTCATACCCCTCTTCAATGATATCCCAGGGTTCATAGGATACGAATAATGTCCGCATTAGGACACTCCATAATTCATAATCTTGTCCAATAAAAATTGGAACACCTTGTAGGGAATATGTGAATGCAAGTTCACTATTGTTCGTCGAAGCCATTTTTCTTTTCTATGTGAATGAATATCAAACCAAGGGTGGCTCTGACACCAAAAATATGTTGGGTGTGGAAATGAAATTGAAAGAGAGAATGATAAAAACGGAGGCTAATATATTCTGAAAATGCAATATTACAAAATTATTCCAAAGCTCACGCACTACAACTTTGGAATATCTCTCTTTCTAATCTACTCTGAATTTCCAATCTAATTGCCTTGCCTTTTCTTTTCCTAACTCTCTTGTTTTTTTTTTTTTTTTTGAAATATGCAATGGATTGTTTGCCTCATGTACTTGCTTATCTCTCCATAGATGTTTGCACCAAAAAGCATATATTTATAGAAAACCAAGGTCGGTTTGAAGTGTTCTCCCATTGGATAAGGCATTGGCAGCTTGAGGTATCCAATTTGCTTAAGTAATTACAACTCATTTTCTTTCTTTCTTTGGCCAAGAAATTCAACTCCCAACTCACTTGTGTAGAAGATAGTGTTGGTGCAGGTAAATCTTATTGGCCGCAAATTGTAGGAAGAATTAATAAACCCGATTCTTGATGTTTCCGGAGCCACAAGTTGCATGGATTAAGGAAGCATAATCTTGATGTTTCTAGAGTTGCAATTTGCATGAATTAAGATTAATCTCCCTAGGACATAATTGCATAAGAAGAAGTGACAAATCTTTATTAAAGAATTACAAATTATCATTTTAACGGAAGTTGGGTCTTATCATTGATGAGGATGAGACTAGTGCTGATGATGCTGACAAGCCTGCACTGAAGGAAGCCAATGAGGAAAGCAAGATGGAGGAAGTTGACTGAGATGATTATCTCTATTTGGTAGTATTTATGGGGTCTGGTCTTTGTTTCGTTGTATCTTTTTTGGCTGGTTTGTTTCTTGTGCTAAGCTGGAGTGAGATTTTCGTCATTTGTCTTTCTGCGCTTGTCTCCTGCAGATAATTTGTCATGGTAAATAACAGCGAGACTTTGTAGTTCTGTGTATTCAAAATACAATTTGCGATTGAGCAATCCTTCTCTCCATCTCTCCCTCTCTCTGTGCGTGCTTGTGTGACCGTGCTTCTTCCTCTCCCTTAAATGTGCTTTGCGGTATGCCTGCATTTTTTGTGGCGAATTGGAAAGGAAAGAAATGCCGGGTTGAGAATTATGCCTTAACATTCCAAGGAGAAGATGAATGGGTGTTCCGTGTTGCAAACTTAAGATGGAAAGATGGTAGAAAACGCATTTCCAGGTGAAGATGAAGGATTTACGGAACAGAATGCAAAAGTTGACAAAGAGGTCTTCTGAGATTAATTGCTCTGTTAAGCTGTGTGGATTTTTGGTTTAGTCTGACAGATGGGAGTGATAGATATAAAAGTGAAAATGTGAGACTTAATAGCTGATTATCGAGGTATCTCAGCATTTATGCCATTCGTGCTCGTCTGCGTCGATTTATGCTTTTGCGGATGGCATAAGCACATGGCTAAGATTTCTTAAAATTTTCCAAAGCTCAGTAATTGTCTCATGTGACTCTCGATCTGAGGGTCCTTGTTGACGATGACAACTATTAGGGTATGGGGAGGGAATGAAAAGAAAAATAGCTTGAACTATCTGAAAAAGCCACAGTCACTAGCAATTGTAGCAGAATCACTTTGTTTGCCTAGTATTTTTAGGAAATGAAGATTTTTATTATTAATATTGATAGATTTCTTAATTATCAAATATTTTCATGATGAAAACATTGGAAAGAAAAAAAATTATATTCTGTGGAACGATGGAACAAATATTGAATTTTATTATCTTTTATAATTATTAAGTAATTATATTTTGGAAGAGTAAAATGTCAATATCCCCTAAGAGCGTAACATTGCACTTTGCCCCTTAATTTTTGTGAATGAGTACTAAGTACTTCAACCTTTACAAAGCGTTGGAGCTAATTGTTGATATTATTTGAATATCCTGTTCTATTAAAAGTTAAGGGGTATGTTAGTCAATTTACCTAATCTTGAATTGCGTTTTCGATGTGTTTTTATATGTCAATTTGAAAAATGCCTTTATTATTATTTATTTATTTATTTATTTACTTGCTTACTTACTTACTGATAACTTCAACTTAAAAACCTTGTTATGTAACTTACGACGTACTATACCATTATTATCAATGTACGAGCTCTTTACTAATATTGACCATATTAGGCCAATAATTTTGTAAATCCAATTAAAATTATCTTCTTATTAATTAGTAAAATAGTTTTTTTGGAGGGGTTTGAATCCTTGACGTCCCCTTGGAGGGACAAGGAATTTTAGTAAGAGTATTTTATATCACTTCACCCAAGGGGTTTCTATGTTATTTAGTAAAACATTTAATGACTATAATATAATCAAGACAAGACATAATCACTCCTTCTTGTTTATCATTTACTTGGTTGTACTAATTTGTATGATTTGAATACTTACTATTTCACCCTTATTTTTTATGATTGGGTTATACTACAAAATTAATTTAAAGCCATATATATATATTAGTATATTTACTTCCCAATCTAGTACATGATTAATTTACAAGGAGGTTGGCTTGATATATATGATCATAATTTTAGTAGTTTGATATATATAATCATGATTTTAGTAGTAATGTCCTGGTTATTATATGTTGATTTGTTACATATTTAATGTTATCAAATATAAATTATTTAGTCTCATCTAGGCTTAACATAACTACCCAAAAATCCCTTATAGAATCACAATTATATATGCATATATACTAATTATTTTCTAAACATGAAATGCCAAAACATAGGTGTATTGATCCTATTCTTTACAATTAATAAACAATTATTATAAAAATAGATAAAAACATCATGGAGTTCGAATGGAACATAAGAATCAGACCTTGGGTTACTTTTTTTTTCCCTTAAATGTCAGTTAGATTCTTACTGATAGTGTGTGAGTAATTATTTGAAGAACTTTTCTAATATAGAATAATTTGCTTGTGTTTATAATATTCTAATCTTTGAACTCAATATATTGATGACGTTATTTGAATGTACCAATGATTTATTAATAATTCATTTATTGAATTTAATCATTCCCTAAGAAGAAAAAAGACAAAATTAGGATTTAAAGTAAAATTTCATATATGATAGTATTAAAATAATACAATTAATTAGTTGGTTTGAAAATAAACTAGTCACCTCATGTACTGAAACAAATAAAGGGAGATGGATATACGGCCTAGAGAAGTTTAAGTTAACTTTGTTTAGAAGAAAATATATTTTACCTGCTATCAACTTATGAACTTTTGGACCTTGAATTCAATAATGTACCGCGTCAATTTAATAAAAATGTATAACTTTTATTTTCCTTTTAATGCTAGATCGACTAGAAGCTTTAGTAATATTATATTCGACATATCAATATAATAAAGTTCTAAAAAAATCAGATTTTTATTATATTTAATTTGTTTCTTCACTGATTGAACCTAAAGTTCAATATAGCATAAAGTTTCTTGCTTAATAATTTATGGGCCATGCATAATCAGAGTTGGTACGATAGTTTGGACGAAACAGCTTAGGCTTTTGGAAGAAAATTATTAATTAATCAAATACTTTGAGTTAGACCTGAAATTTTTTCTAAAATGTTTTTTTTTAAAAAAAAAAATTATTTTTTTTCAAACAATGTAAATGGTGGGACATACTGATTAATTCTCGATCACTATTTTTAAAACATATTGATTCAGTTCAGTTTTTTCAATTTTCAGCCTGTTCGATTGGTTTTTTTTTATTTTCTCACACTAGTGGTCCCAAAAGAAAAGCAAGAAAGTATGAGGTACATGAAAAACTTATCTCGATATTATTCTGTATTCTAAATTCATGTGGAGTAGAGTATATATATTTGCGGGAGATGGACTATGGATATCACATCCCTATGTTATGATATATCATCTACTTATGTTATGTGTTATATATAAGTAATTAGTCTATCAATATCATAGTTTGTTGAAAGCAAATTTATTATCATAATTTTCTTTCAAGGCAAATTCATTTTATTCTTGGTCTAAAAAAATATTTTTCTCACATTAAATTAATGAGAGTTTACTTTTATACGTGGGGAGAACATGGATAATTTAATTTGACATTTCTAAACCCTAAACTAATAATTTTATCCTCTCCCTTCTCTTTGAAATAGTCATTAATTCTCCGTGAATTGTGAATGGTTTATCCTTCGAATCCAATATTAATTAATTTGGGATAGAAACTTCTTAGAATACTCACATATATTTCCGTATGCTTTTATATGATACTTTAAAATGCCCTTATAATTACTATGTATTTAATTAGTAAGGACTTATTTGATATATTTGATACGTAAACATAAGGTATTTGAATTCACTTAATCTCATATTTGATACACAAATTGGCATGACGGATTGGCCTGAACATTATGCGAGTCCGTACTCTTGCCATGATTATTAGCTATTGAAAGGGTGGGCGGAGGGTGGTATTATCAATCTTTCGGGCAAAATTGGCTATGCAGTGCATTAATTGTATGTCAAGGCCAAAAATCTAAATTGATGTCTCATTAATCCACATTAGTATATAATATCAAACAAAAAATAAAGACAGTGGTATGTCGAGAGTTTGGATCTCCAATAATCTTTGATCAAACAAGGAAGGTGTGAGATTTTTTTTTTCTAGCCTAATCTTTGACAAGTCACATTAATCTTGATGAATTTCAGTTTAACTCATTGATAACATTAATTATTATGCATACGTGACTCATCGCATGCTACCACCATTATTATAACATAGAATTACATATACATATATAAAAATTATTTTCTAATTATGAAGATATGAAAAACATAGTTACAGATTCTATTTCATATATAGAATTATCAAACAATTATTGTAAAAATAGATAAAAATATCATGACATCCGAACTTAAAATCTTATAATAACTAGAACTAAATAAATAAAGGGTAGAAAGGGAAAATAACACTTTTCTTCCTTTATGTTTGCCACTTTTCGGTTTTAGTCCTGTAAGTTTTGAATTTTGAATTTTAGTCCTATAATTTTTAAAAAATTCGCATATTTGGTCCTGCGCCACTGGAATTGCTATTTCTGATACAAAAATCTCACGTGGCATGCCGGAAAAAACACGTGTCCAGGAATGTCAGAAATAGTGATTCCGGTGTTGCAGGACCTAATATGAGAATTTTTTAAAAGTTATAGGACTAAAATTCAAAATTCAAAATTTATAGGACCAAAACCGGAAAGTGACAAATATAAAGGACGAAAAGTGTTATTTTCCCGGGTAGAAATAGTAACTCCCATGCATTAAACGTTCTCGATAAAAAGCTTATTATATTAATTCTATGTGCCCCACAGAAAAGGAAAATCAAACTTTCTTTTATGGTTCACAAATAACGTTGAACTGTACTTGGCCACATCCATTAGAATAAAGAACATGATAAGTATGGGAAGTAAGGCATCAAACCCTGAATCACTTCCCATTGAGATAAAGTAAGGATAAATTTCACAAATGATAAGTATATATATTAAGATTTTATAAAGTTTTTTGCAACATAGAAATTAATTCAAACTAATGTATTTGGTTTGAAAATAAACTAACATCATTTAAGGATCGGAGCATGTGGGATCTGGAGAAGTTTAATTAACTTTGTGTTGGAAAATAATACATTTTACTTTAGTAGTATCTTGATGCATGCTAATATATATAATTAGCTAAATTATGAACTTTTGGACCTTGAATTTAATAATGACGACCTTCAATTTAATAACGTACACATTTATTTAGTAGTATTTATTATATTCGACATATCAATATAATAATTTTTTTTGTATTTAAAAAAAAATCAAATTTGTATTATATTTATTTACTCTTGTCTTCACTAACACCTAAATTAAGTTCAACATAGCATAACATTTTGATTAATGTTTTTGTGGGCCATGCAAAATTAAAGTTGTAGAATGCTCTAGAGCAAACAGCTGAGGCTTTCTGCAGAAAATTATTAATTGATTAACTACTTTGATAAGTTAGACATGAGACTTTTTTTCTTTTCTTTTTTTTTTTAATATATATATATATAACATTTTTTTTAAAAAAATATTATTTATTTTCATTTAATGTAAATGATGTAATTCTCTAATTAACTCTAAATCACTATTTTTAAACCGTAATATAGTAAATATACTTTAATCTAGGTAGTCAAAGATATACTTTAATGAGGAAAGTTTGTCATATACTCATTTGAGGCCGAATTGTTACTTTATTGTCCGTACGGCAATTATAATGGCTTGGAATCATTTCCTTGCTTTTGACTACATCATCGCCCTAAACGACTAAGATGGTATTTTCAATTCAATGTGAAAAATATATATTTGATTATATGTAGTCGAAAATTCTTTGTTAGTGTTCGGAAATTCTACTTTTGTTGTAAATTCTCTAAATCAATCAACTAAAGTGTATAATGTTATAAGCAACTATCAGCTATTCCTAATAAAAGTAAGTGATTATATTTTCAAACATTACCATTTTTTTTTGTTTGCTTACAATGAATTTTTAATATGCTATTTTTGAAATACCAAATACTCTTGATTATAATAAATTTTTTTTTCAATTTTAAGCAAAAGTAGATAATTGTATTTTTGCATAATTTGTTGCAAACTCAGCTTAACTTGTCTTTACATTTAATGAAAAATACCTATACGCACACTCCAGGGTTCAAAAGTCTTTTTTGCATCGGTTGGATCTAACCGTTCCAACCAGACTTCCTAGCATCATAAACAACCCTTAAGGACAATGCGACATCATCCTATAAATGTCACGTAGACAGGTCCGATAAATATATGCCCCTAATATAAAATGTAGTCAAAGAAAATCATTTTCCAAAATAGGTTTACCACCTTATTTGATCACTTTCTCAAATCTCAGCTTAAGATACGTATGTGCATACGTCCTTATTTGGTTCTATTCAACCTCCAATATTTTATCAAATATTGGACCATTAGAGGTTTTCGCCTCCCAACCTAACGTTATTTCTTTCCATGTTAGACCCAATTACAATTAGTTCGACCACTTAATCAGTATAAAAGTGCTAATTTTTTGCAACTAAAAAATTAATAGTTGTAATAAAAACTTTGGCCAATAACCCAAAATTAATACCTTGGTGGACGTAATAGCCTATGATCCAAAAAGCAGTGATGAATGTATTATTTACCTTAGCTACACGGAGATGAAAACATTTATCACAGCATATCTTTCGCACGCCACCCTCGCAAAAATCACCGATCGTGACCTTGGTCAAGTCATAACAAATGACTTTTTATTACTACTATTTTCTATTAATATCAGTTTTTAACTGTAATAATTGCTCAGTTTTTGTAGTAAATAGACCCTATATTATCACTTTTGTAAACATCACACCGGATATATATGACTTTTGTAGCGACAACAATACATACATACATATATATATATATAACTGCAAAGAACACTCGTCTAATTACAACCTATATACCTAAATTAAACAACAAATTCCATGACGCACTAAAAAATGAGTGAGTGTGAGTGCGAGATTCATCAGGTTCAGATCCGAGAGCCAGCACTGGAAGCAAGAATGGAGACGATGAACAACTACGCCAGAACGGGAGACATCCGGGGATTATATACCTCAATCAAGGACAACCCTCAACTTCTCAAAGACATGGACAAAGTCCTGTTCATCCACACTCCCTTACACGAAGCCGCAGCCTTGGGACAAACAAGTTTTGCCCTAGAAATCCTCAACTTAATGCCATCCTTTGGTAAGAAACTGAATCCCGAAGGGCTCAGCCCTCTTCATGTTGCCTTAGAAAATAAAAACTTAAAAACTGCAAGATCACTTGTAAGAATGGATAAACAGCTTGTCCGGGTCAAAGCAAAGGAGGGCTTTACTCCATTGCATTTAGCTGCCAAAATTGCAAATGGGAATAATTATGATGAATTGGAAATTTTAGCTGACTTTTTGCACGAATGTCCGGAATCTATACATGATTTGACTAACAGATTTCAAACTGCGGTTCACGTTGCTCTGGAGTACGATAATGGATCTTCTGCACTTCTCTTGAATTGGATTACAAGGACTTTGAGATCATCGATTCTTGCGTCGCAGGATGTGGATGGGAACACAGCTCTTCGTACTGCGGTTCAGTACGATCGTGCTGAGGTTAATTTTGGTTTATTATATTTGCTTTTAATTAATTTTTAGTATTAAAATTAATCCATTTACTTGTTCGTTAATTTCTCGTGCTTGAATCCATTAATCATTTATAAGATTAAGAGAGAATGTGTGTTGTGTGATTGAGGGATATATATATATATATATATATAAGTTCGTTCATTCTTCCATGCATAAATATATATAACTTTAGGATCGCTTGCATGAATTATTCCACTAAATAAACTTTATTCTAATTTTTATATGTAAGTGGCTTTCAGGCTATATATAAACGCTACTTTTTCTTCCGCTCGGGAAAATTATATTTCTAATCATGTAACTATACCCTTTTCTACTTTTGGTCTTATATGTATTAAATAACAATTTTAGTTCTTTAAATAGTAATAATTTTGCCATTTTTGCCCCTTTTTTCGCTAGTTTAATCCTACATGGCTTAAATTCAAAATTATTACCATTATGAAACTAAAATTGCAAAATTATTATTATTTATAGGACTAAAATTGTTATTCAATATGTACAGAACCAAAAGTGAGAAAAGAGTAGTTATAGGACTAAAAATATAATTTTTCCCATTTTGTTTACATGGCCCATTAAATTAATTTCCTCAATTTAATTATTGCATAATAATAATAATAATAATAATAATAATAATAAATTCTTATATATATATATATATATGCATGCAGGAAGTGCAAGTATTGGTGAAGTTCGTTAAGCTGAATCCAAAGAATGTGAGTGACAAAACCCCTCTAGACATTGCTGAAGAGCACCCAACAGAAACGGCGAAAATTTTGATCCATGCAGGAGCCCGGAAAGCAGATCAGCTGCCTAAACTAGATTGCAAGGGCCAATATTTGCGGTCGAAGATGACTATCTTCGAGTACTTCTTCCACTGTTGTTTTTCCACCTACAGGAATTTTGTCCTCAACTTGCGCAGTGACATTATGGTCGTCGCCGTCCTGATCACCACCGCCACTTACCAGGCCGTGCTCCAACCTCCTGGCGGCGTTTATCCTCCTGAAGGCAACAGCGGTGTTGCCATGTCCGATGCAGTACCGAATAGTCACGAGAGTGGCAGTGCTGGGAAAACGGTGATGAAATTGCTCGATTACCACAGGTTCATGCCGGCTAACACGGCGGCCTTCACTTTGTCAATAGTGATGATTTCATTGGTCGTCCCGGGGCGACTCTCCAGCATTTTCCTAATCCTGTGCTTGATATTTCTCACCCGCAGCTATTACTTCGCCATGAATATTATATCGAATTCTAGCATGCTTACAACATCCATGTTTTTCATTTGCACGGCTATAACTGACTTCGCTTTCAGCCTTAAATTGTTGCTTATTGTGGTGAAGGCGCTGATTGATGAAGTGTGGACGACGAGACTTAACATAATAGTGCATAACCAGATACTTGATCGATGGGTGGGGCGATGTCTTCTAACCCAATTCCCCATTTTGGGGAGGCTCGTGCGCCACTACCATCTAATTGAGTATGGAAAATAGATCTAAATGGCATAACTGTAACATGAATATATATACACACACATATGTATGTATGTGCACGACCGAATTTGCACGTACGTGCTCCCTAGCTAGCACATATATGCATGCATGGTTACCGATTGAAATAGAATAAAAGAAAATGTCATTATACAATAATATGTATATGTATATATACATATATATATAGAGAGAGAGAGAGAGAGGGTTCACGCTGGATTGGATTTGGAATTAAGAGTTATTAACTCATAAATTGTTGAGCTTGTTCAATTATGATGTAACTTTGTGTTGTAATAAATTTCAAATTGTTGAATGCTTTTGTTGAGTTATTTTTTAAGTAATTGCATGTTGGGGATATTAGATTCACGCACGTAATCTTGCAAATGCATTAATATAATCAGTGGGTCAATTAGTCGGGCTATTGCATTAACGAGTTAACTGGTAAATATTCTGAAGAAATTAATTTGTAATTCCCTAAGCAACAAATCAGTACATTGGTGGCAAGATGTAAGACATGCAAGATGTCCACGGATGATGGTGGTGGTGGTGGTGGTATTATTATTATTATTATTGTTGTTGTTGTTGTGGTGGTGAAGAAATTAATTTATTATTATTATTATTATTATTAGTCTCTATTTTATCAATCTTTCTTCAATTTTACTTTTACACCCAACAAATATATTAAGTACGTCGATGACTTATTAATTTGAGGCTGGTAGTATCATCTCTAGAGCTAACATAAGGGAACATTGCAGTTTTTGCCCGATAACTATGTCATTTTTCACTTAATGACCTGTATCTTTTCAATTTTGAATTCATGCTCTGTATCTTTATACTGTTTTACAAAAAATGCCGGAGCACCAAAAAGTCACCGGAAATGTGACTTGGCAATGACGTGGCAGTGATGTGGCAATGACGTGGCACCAAAAAAGATGATGTGGCAGTGACTGGCACCATGCCATGTCATCTTTTCCGGTGACTTTTTTGTGCTCTGGCGAAAACGGGCATTTTTTTGTAAAACAACGTGAAGATCTAGGGTATGAATTCGAAATTGAAAAGATACGGGTTATTAAGTGAAAAATGGCATAGTTATTGGGCAAAAATTGTCATTTTCCCCTAACATAACGAAAGGGACATGTATTGTGCTCACTAAACTATGTTAAAACTTTAAAGCATAAGAATGCCGCTAATTAACCCTGAATACACACAAAGAATGAGGAAATTAATTGAACTAAATAATTAGGGTAATTCATGACCATTGTCCTTTATTTCTTGTCTAAAGTTTCATGTAAATGATTCAGGGAAAAACACCCACATTTTGTTTGTTTAAGACACCTCTCATTTAGTTTACCACACCATAATTATATAGAAAGTTAAATCCTCATAAGGGATAAATCAGAAAAAACGAAAAAATAAAAACCAGAATATAAATAAAAGAAAATCACTCTCATATGCACACACCATGATTAATCTATGATCAGTACTAAGATATCACACACCATGATTAATCTATGATCAGTACTAAGTGGGGAAAATTGCAATTTTGGTCCATTAACTATGGCACCTTTCGAATTTAGTCC
>JACFYI010000845.1:740628-756150 GCA_014898755.1 Handroanthus guayacan
TGCTAGCTAGCACATGTATGCATGCATGGTTACCGATTGGAATACAATAAAAGAAAATGTTACACAATAATATATACACATATATATATAGAGAGAGAGAGAGGGTTTGATCAGATTAGGTTGGATTGGATTTCAAATTAAGAGCTTTGAACTCATAAATTGTTGAGCTTGTTTAATTATGATGTAACTTTGTGTTGTAATAAATGTCAAATTGTTGAGCTATTTTTTAAGTTATTGCATGTTGGGATATTAGATTCTATAGCACGCAATCTTGCAAATGCATTAATATATAATATTAGTGGGTTAATTAGTTGAGCTATTGGATTAATGAGTTAACTGGTATATATTGTGAAGAAATTAATTTACAATTCCCTAAGCAACTAATCAGCACATTTGGTGGCAAGGTGTAAGACATGAAAAACATGTCCACGCAAATTATTGTACGTATATATATACATATATATGTATGTATATACACACATATTATAGTCTCAATTTTATCAATCTCTCTTTCAGTTTTACTTTTACACCCAACAAATATATTTAGTACGTCAGTGACTAATCAATTTGATCTTAGTGGCATAGTGCCAAGAGCTAACATAGCGAAAGGGACACATATTGTGCTCACTAAACTATGATAAAACTTCAAAGTCGGAGAATGGCACTGATTAACCCTGAATACACACACAAAGAATGAGCAAATTAATTAAACTAAAAAATTAGGGTAATTCATGACCATCATCCTTTATTTCTTATCCAAAGTTTCATCTACATGATTCAAGAAATAATCAAACACCCACATTTTGTTTGTTGAACACACCTCTCATTTATTTTAGCACCCCACAATCATATAGAAAGTTAAATCCTCTCAATGAAAAAATCAGGAAAAAAAATAAAAATAAAAATCAGAATATAAATAAAAGAAAATCACTCTCATATGCACACCATGATTAATCTCTGATCAGTACTAAGTATATATATCTTTGTCAGTTATAAAGATGTAGGAAAAGGAGACAACAAAGTTCCCATATTTGATGAAGAAGCTGTCATTTCCTCCCCAACAAGTTGTCCTAATTCTGCTTGCTCCCAAAAGAAATATTCAGCGCAATTTTGTGTGTCAGCCCATTCAACATTCATATTCTCATTCCTCTGCGCACAATCAAGTGATGGAATTTGTCCTTCAATAGGAACCACACTATTCTCTATTTCCAAAAAACTCGAATATATCGGGCAAATGAACTGCACCATTTCTGCATGATCATGGTGCTGTTTCGTTAACACTTCATTTTCTTGGAAAATATGGTCAATTGAGGGGGTGTTGTTGGTGTTTAATCCTTCGGAGGTTGATCCGACGTTGTCAAAGATGAAAGAGGGATTTGGGAAAGGGAATAAGGTATCTTGAAGTTGTGATTTTGTAGACAGATCTTGATTCAAGAATTCTAGATGCTGGTTTTGAGAATAAGTGAATTGGGAAGTTTGGTGAGTGTTTGTTGAAGTTGATGATGAGAGCTTTCTTATCTTCTTTTTGATCCATGAATTCCAGTAGTTTTTTATCTCGTTGTCTGTTCTTCCAGGCAAGTGGCTGGCTATATGAGCCCATCTACAAGTTTCAAAATAACTTTAGTATTTCATATTCATAGTTAAGATGAATATAAATGTAGTGGATTATCATAAGCGGCATTTGACAAAAGGTAAAATGACCATTTTGATCATCCTATAACTTTGCCCCTTAATGTTCACTAGTTATTTTTATTTTTAATCAACAAAATTATTCTTGTATCAATTTTTTGCATTTGGTCATTTTTTTCACCAGTACCCTTGAATGTTGTCTAGATTTTGATACTTGCTAATCTTGCTACATCTGCTTCTCTGGCTAGAATTCTAGGATTTTGGTTAAAAAAAAGGACTAAATATGCAAATTTTAAATTGATATAGGACTAAATTTGTTTAGCAAAAACAAACAGAATCTTAAGTAAAAGGGGGCAAAATTAGATGATGAAAATGGCAATTTTTGCCTTTTGGAAATGTCAAAATGTCATTTTGAATTATCTATTCCAAAATACATTTCATCTCATATTTCATCATATAGGTGCATGTCAAGTGTATTAGATTGAAAATCAAGAATCCTATGTGGAAATATTTTATAATTTAATTCTTCAAATATATAATAAATGAAATATGAGACTAAATACGTTTTGAAATAGGAGATTAAACGGTCTAAAAACTATTATCTTTCTAGCTCTTCATGATAGAGAACTAAAATTCAGCTAAAATTCAAAAAACAACTTAGATCAAGATTTGTTTCAAACACTGCATGAGATCAAATGATGAGGCGGTACACATGAAACAACATCTTCATCTAAAAGAATGCATTTGAAGTTTATTCGTGAATCATGTTGGGCAAATAATTAAAAAGCAAAATAAAATAAAATTTAGAAAGAAGAAATGTGTCATAGAAAGCATTTTATTTAATATTTATCTTATGGGACAAGTGACATAATAAATTTTTGCTCAAAGAATTCAAACTTGACTATAACTGCGCATTAATAACCTTTTAATTCTCAAATGAAAATAACTCTAATATTAAGCAAACTTCTGACATTGGCTTCTTAACGACTTCCAAATTGCCAGCTAAAGCTACTATACCATGTATAATTAATTAATTTGAAAGTGAAATACATGATACGTACACATGCACAAATACGTACAATTTTAGTTTTTGCCTACAACACATTCAATAAGTTGATGTCATACGATTCGGACAAAAACAACAAAGTTATCCAGGCCAATCAGAGGAAATTAGTTATTTAAGCCATTGCTTCAAGCTTCATCCCAAAAATCATATATGGCCTATAAGTCCTAAAAGTAGTTAATTTTTTATCAAGCATTTTAAGATGGTGTTTGCCACATGAGCTTCTATTTTTTGGAGATGTACGGAAAATAATAAAGAAAATTTTAGTGAAAGTTGAGAATGTTGAAAATAAATTAAAGTTAAGAGTATCAAAAAGCTATTGAAGATGAGAGAAAGTTGCTTTTAGCTTTTTGCTATATTTCAACTTAATTTTAAAAAATCTAAAGCAAACACAATATTTCTAAATATTAAATAACTTAAATAAAGCTATAAGCTAAAAAGTACTGTAGAAAGGTTGTTGCAAACACGTCCTAATCAATTAAATTCTAGTTGCATTAATCAGATGCAAATTATACTTCTTTTAGTATAATATAAAAACGTGAAATTAACAATCACAATACATATACCTAGACGTCTACTCGACGTTTACATGAATATTCGATGTAGAAAAATATTTGTTAAGATATATAATTAATTACCTATTGCCCACAGCCCCATGAAGGCTGATAATCAGCTTTTCTTCTTCAGGTGTAAATCTCCCCCTTCTAATATCAGGTCTCAAGTAATTTATCCATCTCAAACGACAACTTTTCCCGCATCTTTGAAGCCCTACACACGCAAATCCACTCAACATCTTCAACACAAACTATAATCGCATATCCAAAACACGCTTTTGCAGAAAAAATTTATATATAGAAGCAGCTTATTTTAAGTTGCCAGTAAACCTGCTTTTTCCGGGACTTCGCTCCAGCAGCCATAGCCATGAGTAGTGATGTATTTAATGAGCTTTTCGTCTTCTTCAGGAGACCAAAGTCCCCTTTTCACCCTCTGCTGATTGCAGCAAGAATGGCGCCCCATTTTTTCTGATTTTGCTCTTGATTTAACTCCTGTTAATGATTAATTAAAAGAGAAATTATAATTAACTAAGCAGAAAATTTTTGAGTTGTTGTGAGTATAAATATGTGGGAATTGAAGGGGACCCGACAGAAGCCTAGAAATGGAGCCCATATATACGTGTTCCCATCTAACCCTAAAATGACTTTTGATCGAACTCTGTAGTACAACAAGACTTTTTGGCCTTCAACATTGTCTACGTACACATGTATTGCGTAACAAACTTGACGTACCCTAGCCGCTGCCTGTTATTTTTGGTTTGTAAAGCGTCTAACAACCCTTTATTAAAAAGTTGTTTCATGATTATATGGTTATTTTAGAAAATTCTCGTATCTTAAGCTAGCTTTTATATATGGTAGAGTAAGGTGCAAAATTCATTTTTAAAACGGTACTGGAGTTAGTCTTATCCCCATTGTTGAGTTATTCAGTATTTTTAGGCCACCTGCACTACAAATTAATTGACTTTTAGTCGTAGTCAATAACCCAAATTTAACACTTGCAGTGAAATTGCGGTAATCAATAATCCAAAATGCCGAGGTGAAGATATCATTTACCGTGGCCTATGCTAGGGTGAAAACATCTACCACTACTATATGTTTTGGTGAATTTTCCACAACCTTCACACAAACTATACATTATTGCCGTGGTGAAGTCATAGAAAATAACTTTTCACCACTGCTGTTTTCTATTAACATCTATTTTTAATTGTGGTAATTGCTTAAACTTTTTGTAGTGTCGTTTCATGTTACTTCAAGTTCCAAATGTTCAGCCTTAGGTGTGTGGGGGCCTTATATGATTTTGGACAATTTTTACCCCATTGAAATTGAGTGCTCAAACTCCATTTTAAACTATAATATATGTCAAATGTATTAAATAAATATTTTCATTGAAAACATAGTTGATATGTTATATTTCAATTTGAGATGTTTTTTCTATACTATATATTATAAAACGTAAGGGCCAAAGGTAGTTTTTCTTTATCTGTTACCATGAATGTACAAAAATAACCTTATTTAAAATACAATTACAAAGTAGTTATAAAAAATGACAAAATACTTTTCTTTAATTTTATTAATATCTGTTTTGCTATTCCATTTTCTTCTTCAATAATGATATTTCTTTTTTTTTAGCTTTATTCTCCTTAAATTTATTTTTTCAATCATGTTATTCTACATAATAAATTAATCAAGTAAAATATTCAATAATTAAGAAATATTTATCATTATTAAAAAATAAATAGAGATTTTAATTTTGTAAAAATAAAATTTAAGCACGCGCATTAAGTGTACCACAATGACTATTTTTAATTATATATATGTTAGCAATCCCTGGCCGTGAGGTTTAATTTAACATGATTTATGGGCAAGCATTTGTTCGTGTCTAACAAGTGAATAACGGCCGTTTCACAAAAGTAAAACTTCCCATTAATTACATTTACGAGAAGACATCAAGAACTGAGTCTTATTAATTTCATTACAAGAAAGTACCTCTTTTACTATGGAAAAATTCATCACAAATTTATCGAAATCCATTGCAAACATGATTTTATGATAGATTTTGTTCTCTCACAAATCTATTAGTGTATGCCTTGTCACTAATTAATTCTATAACATAATTGAAGTCTGTCACATGCAGAACTAACCTTTGTATAGAAATTTATTATGGGCACATCACAAGTGCTATCATTCATATACATTTTACTCTTTGTTTAATTTCGTTAGTAACCTGCCACATATCCATTATAAATATTGGTTATCTATCACAAAATCGTATCCTTCACAATTTTTTTTTTAGTGGAGGGGTATTTTCTTGCTGTCATTTCGTATCACATGAGTTATGACAACAAATTTGGACGTTACTGCATGTGAATTTCATCAAACTATGTTACAATTACAGACAGTGCTGTATCGGAGTACCATTTCAGTATCATTCCTCAAGAAAAACTGGAAAAAGGTTCGGATTTAGACTGAATCGTACTAAGGACGCTCCTTCTGTATAAGAAGTAGACAATATAGTAGGTTAATTATAGTAATAAGCTTCTGAGGATTACTTCAGCATATATGTTTTCCTTTATCAGCAAGGAAGATCAATTCATAGGGTAAATTGCAATTTACCCCAAAAGAAATAGGATATTTGCAAAAAAAAAAAAAAAAAAAAAAAAGTGCCTGGTAAAAAAATAATAGATATTGAAACCTATTGTAATTTTAGAAATCATCCATCAAACTATCCTACATCAGACAATGTAGCTCACTCTCGATTGTTTTGAAGCTTATTTTGTTATTTCGGCTTTTATAATGTCATTTTCCCTTTGTTATGTTCAAAAATATTTGATTTGTTTCTTGAAGTTCCTCTGGTCAAAGAAAAAAGGAATAGAAAAGCAAAAAAATCTTAACAAGAAATGATTAAGTCTTAATGCTTGCAAGTATTATGCATTTACTAATAATGATATTAACGGGTTAAAATAACAAAAACAGCTTCAAAACGCATAAGTGAGCTACATTGCCCATAAAGGGGAGCATAATGCATGATTTTTAAAGCACAAGAGGTCTCAATTCATGTATGACAAAATTGATTCAGGGTTGTCTGGTTTAGACTATCTAGTCCATCATATGACTCAGGCCGGTTAATAATTACTCTATTTATAGATTGGGCAAATGAAATGGAGGTTGTTCGTATGTTCTATGAGTTCTAAACCTGAAATTAGAGAAAGATCATTAGTGATCTTTGGGGATTGTTCAGATATGGACCTTTGATGCGCTTAAATCAAAATATAAATCAGATTACAATGGGATAGTATGTAGTAAGTTTTGATTGGGAAACTTAACAAATCATACATTTTTCGGTGAAAAGTGTATTTCTACTATTCTGCTAACTTGATCTAGTATGGTTTGATCGAGGTGTCCTTCTGGGATGTGAAAACGCTCACAAGATCAATAGTTGGCCAGTTGGGTTATCTTCTGAGTTGGCATATAAACGTGATCCATGATAAAAGATTTAGATCCTATATAGTAATAATGTAATTACCTTGGGCTCCTATGCAATTTCCCATTTATTATTAATATCAATCATCAACAATACTTATATTTCTACAATTAATTAAGTTATTTCTTAGTGATGACTATTCACTTCACGATTATATATACATCCTTCATTATCAGTACTTATAACCTTAGACACCATCAATAACAACTCGTGATCACTAAGAAAGTACTATTATTACAATTATAATTGCAAAATTAATGAACCATTATATGTAGACCAATGCTTATCTACAAAAAAATAAATAAATAATCAGGTTTTCCATGAATTTACATAAATAAGTATAGAGATAATAACATGAAGGGAGCTAGAGAAAGAGGTATTTATAATGACAATTAATTAAAGGATCTTTAATTGATGCAAATCATCCACCACACTGATATGAAAATAAGTGACTCAAATGACTTTTGCTTGGATTGATAAAAAGCTGAATTTGGAAGTAAAATACAAATCATTCTGAAGGGGACATTTATGGGATAGGAAATTAAATGAAAATGAGGAAAATGATTAATCCTTAGCTTTAAGGGGGAGCAATGGAGTACCATTTGGGCCTACTAACCATGGAGATTAAGAAAGTAATCAGTGAGAAATGACATAGTTTGGTTAAGCTAATAACTCTAATAGATAGAAGGTCTCCACCGTAATTAAGCCCTTTCATTTAATTATGGTACTAATTGGGTGTGATTAACACTTTAATCAAGTACATTGGTCAATTACAATCGGTTATGGCCCGTTTGTATGGACACCCGTAATAATTATTCATCATTAGTAGCTTAATATTTGTTTTCTAATTGTCATATCAGGATCCTATTTTCCTTCATTAGAAGGTTACTTTTTGGACAAACTTGTTTCAGGTAAGATTTGGGATAATTACTTAATTAGTACTATGAATCATGAGATTAGCTAAATTTAAGGATGAAATTATAGAATTGAAAAGGTAATTAACAATGTTTGGTGATAACTTTGCTTTCTTTGATAAGTCAATAGTATAAGTATGTCGTGAGTAGGTCATAATATGCTCATGATCATTGATCATATTTGTGTATCTTGATCTTTGGACTTGGATTTTTCATTTCACTGGAAGATGAAAGAAAAATATGTAAGTATAATATATTATTATTAGATGATAATAAAATGTCAGTATTTATACTATATATATATAAAGTGTGAGAGACAAAATTAGTTATTTTTTGTATTATGTTTTCATGTATTCTTCCAAAAATACCCTTACTCTAAATTTTCTCTAATAACCATCCATAACCTAATTTCTCTTAATATTAAATTATGTATGTAGTACATAAAAAAATGTTAATCATGTTCTAATTATTAAGTACATTTTTTAATCATGTTCTAATTATTAAGTACATATAGGGTGCATTATATTTTAATATATATATATATATATTATGAATGGTTATTTTATGTGCACGCATCAAGTGTGCAATCGAAGCTAGTTAATTATAAATATTCAGTCCTAATTTGTTTATCATAATAATGATATTTAAAATTTAATAATTTTAATAAGAATTATGTTTTTAGTATTATCAACAAGCAATGACGACCTTGTGCATAGTAACACATGTATTTTATGTCTTTGTGTAATTCAATTTTACAATTAACATAGTTTCAATTAATGCCGGGGAGGTATTTCTGATGTGTTTGATGTAATAATGATGCACTGAAAAAAGAAATGAAAGAATAAGGCCTTTTTTGTCCTTTAAATTTTTTAGGAAAGGAAGAAAAAGGCTGAAGGGCACGCAACCGCTCATATCTTTCTTTGATTTCAATCAATCGACGGGAATAATATTTTTCAAGCGCAGGGTTTACTTTGTGATGGATGTGAAGTTGACATTATATTTGCACATTTAATTTTAAGAAGAAAAATATTTTTTTATATATGAATATGATTTCTTCAAATTTTATAATTTTCGAGATGGCGTTTTCCAAAAATGATGCGAGTGACATTCATTATTCTTTTTCTCAGCACAATTTTCAACGTTGAATCATTTTTTGTAACCTTTTGATATGATGACAATTAATTATTACATTACACTTTTTCAATCAATAAACAAATATAGTTAAAAAAGGATACAATGAGAGAATCTTATTGAAATAAAGAATATTTAATTAACTACTTAATCATACGATTTTCTTTCATAACTTGATTTGCCACTAATTAACATGATTAAACGACAAAAGAAAAAAGAAAAGAAGAAAAAGAGTATTGACCTTAATATTAGCCGTCAATTGGTAAAATGTGTTAGAGGATGGTGTTTGGATGAGCTTATAAGCTCTTCAAAACATCTTATAAGATATTTAAAAGATGTTTAAGATCTTATAAAATATTAAAATATGTTTGGTAAAATTTTTTAAAAAGATCTTATTAGCTCCAAAAATAATATGTTAAGAGCGTATAAGCTCTTTCTAGAAAAAGAAGGAAATCCTAACTTATTTTTAAGAACTACACACATGTATTTCAATTTTAACTATTTTAATTACAAATTTGTGATTATTAATATTTTCTAAGCTAAAAGGTCTTATTTTATCCAACACTTTAGCAACTTATTTTAAAATAAGAGGTAACATCTTATAAGCTTCAAAAATATCTCATAAAATATAAGAGTTTATAAGATGTTTTAAATAAGCTTAGCCAAGCACCCTCTCAGTTGTGTCAGACAAAGGCCCTGACTGAAGTATATATTTATAGCTGTGCGCGGTACCTGATGTGTATTGCTTGTGGACATATTGGATTAATTAAGAAATAAGCACATGATTATAGATTAATTACAATCATTAGATTACTGTAAGGACCAGTAATCCATGTGATTATGACGAAAAGAAATGATAAAATGTTCCAATGTTCTAGATCCCATGTTACTATGAGAAGTTAAAAAATGTACTTCACAAATGTGGTTAGTGAGGTCCTCCAAAATTTAGGCTGAGAACTTAAAATTACGAGACTTTGATGTTGAATTTTGTCGTATGCACGAAGAGGTTTATTTGCATTGAGGTATTACGTTTTTGCTATTCATAGGTGAGGATTTTGCTCAAAAAAATATTTCACAAATAATATATTATAAACTTAATTTAATTTTTCAAGTTCTAGACTCTCATTCGTAGAAAATAAGATCGGCACTATCAAAAATATATAATAATTGATCGGTAATTATTAATAATTATTAATATTAAGTGATATTATATATGATGTGACGACATCTTTAAATATTGTTTCGTGGGAAAAATATATGGAAAAGTGTAAAAGTTCGAGAATACTGAAGAATTAGGTCCTCGCTTGATTGTGAAGATAGGGAAGTAGAAAAAAATTCGACATGAGCAATTAAAAAGAAATATGACAATATAAAAATTATCATTAATAATAAGAATTAAATGACGATGACTTTTACTTTGTGATGAATTATTTATTCTTTATGACAATAATTTTCATATTGCCACTATATAGTATATAGCTCATTGGTTATGACGAGTGGTGGTTCAAATTTATTATATACAGCCAGTGATACATTTATAGTGAGAATCTAGTGACAACAAAAATTATTACTATAATTTAGTGATAAGATTTTCATTGTTATTAAGTAGTCACTATACATATATCACTAATTGCCACTAGTGATTAGGGATTGCAATGGGTCCAGGTCCTACCCAGACCCGCCTCCTAACCCGTCGCTAATGGGACTGGTTTTTTAATTATAAACGAATCCCAAGGCAGTCTAGGTTTTCAAGTTTCAGACCCGGACCCCCCCTCTTATAACATTTATATATATTATATATATTTGTATAATATATTATATATGAAAAATATGTATATATTTTAAGTTTTCTATTAAAAATATATGTGTTATATGCATAATTTATAAATAAAATATACATTGCTTAATTTGGATAAAAGTGATTGTTTTGTATTAATTAATAATTTATGTATTCAATTTCTATAAAAACAACATATATGTTTATAATTTATAATCTTTTTAAGACCCAAATTATGCATATGTAAATTTTTCAATAATTAATGTTTTATTAATATATTATTTTATCATATTTAAAAAGTTATTAGGATTTTTTAAAGATTTTTTTTTATTTTAAGAATTATGAAGCGGGTCTAACGGTCTACCGGGCCCATTGCCATCTCTACTAATGATAATATAAACGCATTTTTGTTAATATTAAGTTTGTGAAACCTTTTTTTTTTTTTGACAAAATATAATCACAATTTATATAAAATCAACGACAATTTTCACATAATCACTCACTTTGTCACTTTTGCTATATTTTTTTTGCAGTGGGGTGAGATTGGGACCTAAAATCTCAACCAATAGAGTGTTTGATGTGCGACATTAGGCGCATGACGGAGCATTAGATCCAAGCTTGGCATAGCTCACTAGATATAGTAGCCCACGTTCAAATATCGGGGTTGGGGTGAGATTGTATGTTCGCGCTCACTATTCGCATGCATGCATTTTTGAAGTTAAATTACGATCGCGCTCTCATCATTTTATTACCGAGAATAAATACTGGAGGCCAATTTAGTAAATAGCAGAACAACCCACCACAATCAATCAGATCCAACACCAATTTAATATTGCCTAGCAATATAATTATTTTACTAATAATACATATTAAGTGATAATATTATCCGTTTTGATACTAAGAATATGTATTAGCATGACAACATTTTTTGTATTTTCATTAACTAGTTTAATAATAACAAAAATTAGGTTTTAATTAAATTGTCATTATAGACAATTAAGGACATATGTATAATAATAATAATCTAGTGACAAAAAGTATTGTCACTAAGTTTTAAGACAATATTTTCAATGTCACTAGGTTGTCTTTATAAACTTATTACTAATTGTCAATACTGACAATTTAAATACAATTGTTATCAGTATCATTAAGTTTATCAAATTAATTTTATTATAATATACAAATTTTTTGTCATTTTTTACATGAATTAATTAATAAAAATTTTATGTTGTTACTAAATTTTTTGTTATTTGTATATTTTCTTTTTGTAGTGATAACTAGCATATGCGAAAATATGCATGCTAAGACATCTTAGTTTTCAATGATTCTTAACATTGTTTAAGCCCAAAAATCACATAAATATTGTTTAATTCAAAAAATACACTTATCATTTTTTCATTCTAAAAAATTCGATATCTAATTTTTGGGCTAAAATAAATATTTTAAAGCTCGAAATAATTACTTTTTGATAAAAAAATTAAGAAACTTTTTTAAATTAGTTTTTGATATAATTTTTTAATAATAATTTTGAAAATGCAACTAATCATTGTGGACAAAATTTTAAGTTAATTTCATCCTTAATGAAATAATATAAAATTCTATTGCTAAAGAGAATTGATGAATTCTATCAATAAGATCTAAAAACAATTGTGACAAATTAATCAATGGACATATGATTTTCCATTTTATTCGATCAAAAATATAGCAACAAATTGATCAGTTGATACCAAGAATTAAAATATTTAAAATATTATTCTATAATTATTAACTTGATCACAAAAATTTGATTAAGAAAAGAAAAAAAAAAAAGGAAAAATGTCAGGTTTAACTATGACAGTCAGTATGCAACATACAAGAATGATGCGGCGAAACTTAGAAGCCCAAGATTCAATGTGTAGGGCGGCCGGAATCACTCGTACTTTCGGCTTCTGAAAGTTCTAAAATCAATTCTTTATAATAAGAAAGTGATTTTACGACAAATAATTTTCGAAGTTTGCATTAAATTCTCTAAAAATCATGTTTATTTATTCTTCATCATCATCATCATATATCCTTCTCCTCCTCCTAATGTAGGATAATTTTGCTCCAATAGCTGCTCACGACATTGGATCCAATGGGAAATAGGAATGCAAACGAGCTAAACGAGCCGAGCTTTAATTGACCATATTTTCAGGCTTGAGCTCAAGCCAAATGAACCAAACTCGAGCTCAAGTTCAAACCAAATGAACCAAACTTGAGCTCGACGAACTCAAAAAATATTGGGCATAAGCTTGTCTAGAGCCTATGTTTGGTATGGTTTCGGCTTAGTTTGTTTAGTTTGAATTTGTGGCAAAATTATAGGCTCAAGTTTGAGCTCGATTGGACTCGAGCTCGATTATTTTATTATGTTCAAGTATAGAGCTTAAGCTCAAAAAATTTAATGATTTATAAATAATTTAATTTAATTATTTCTAATTTTATATTTATACATATAAATCTTTTTTAAAAAAAATGGCTTATGACCTATGAACAAGAATTATAAGGGTTGAGCTTAGTTCAAAATCTATAAAAACTTAGCTCAAGTTCAGACACTGTTCGAGCTTATTTGTTAGGCTCGTGAGCAAGCTCAATTTGTGTGCATCCCTAGTTCGAACGGAGTGGAAGGTTATTCTAATTTTATATAGGAAAAAATTACTATAACATATATACCAAAAATTTTGCCATATGCTTTCAATTATCTTTCAGTCATATGCTAATTTAAAGCATATATTTTACCACATGGTCACAAAATTTAAAGCACTTATACATAATACATGTCCATGACAACTGAGGAACAATAAGGCCCATTAATCATTTTCAGCCATGTCAAATTTAGAAAATTATCTTTCCCCAACTTATAAAGAAAACTTTAACATAAAATAATAATTTATCCCAACCACAACTTGTCACACCAATAATTGTTAAGACATGCCTTACTTGCCTCATTCAAACTAGTAATAATAATTCCAAATTTCAATAAGTTGATAGGGAAAGACCAAAATAAATGCCTTGGACTTTTCTCTCACGTCTTAGTACCTAGTTACCAACTTTTGGGCAAATTAATATTAAATAATTTAGAATGTAATACAAACAACGTGATGGAGGACACACTATCATGTCATGTTGTAAGAGAACAAAATGCGTTCAAGTTCAACGCCTTAACTTTTGTGATATTTTTTTGGCGGCTTCCCCATTTTTATTTTCCTTTCAGTCCTTTTAGGCCAAGTGTAAAGTTGGAAGAGGCCCATCCATGTGGGCAAATAACTATTTATTTGTTAGTTGCTAATTTTGTGAATAATTTTATGCTGAATTGAATAGGATGGACTTTGGTAATTTATATATATATATATATATATACATCGAATGTGCAATAGACGTTAAATTATATAATTTTGTGAGCTTTTTGTACATTATGTTTTATATAAAATAATAAAGAGATATAAGAATAAATGTGCTGGTTGTTTTTGGTTTTTTGTAAATATTTTCTTGTTTTTGTACATTTCGTTTTGAGAAATTTTTGTACATAGTGTTTGGTTAAATTTACTTAAAATTTTATATAATCTTTGGAATTTTATGAAATATTTTTAAAGCATGTAAAATGTAAATACTTATTCTAAAAGTAAACTCTATTAATCTATAAATTTATTATAATTAATCAATATGATCACAACTAGAGAGATGATTATTAATATCATAAAAATAAGTTGAAAAAGTTTTATTTTTCTGAAGGAACTTATTGAATCTAAAACTTATTTTGGGATTTTATATCAAGATTAACGTGAATACTAATATTAATCATAACTCCAAGATTTTGTATTATTTTCTGTGTTTCCTTAACAAATCCAACATGAATAAAACTAGTGATCTTCACATGATAATAAGATAATTTGCCACTTCCTTTAATCTTTACCTCTTTTCCGCGATATTTACCCCTCATTCTTGGTCAATTAGTTTCATATATACTTACACAATAAATATATGACCTACTTGAATATTTTGTACTTGTAGTTACAAATTAATAGATGATTGAAATCGAAATGAAATAGTTATCACTTTGTTTTTTCTTTTTCTTTTTTTGGTTGCAATAGCCTGGGATGGGAAATGACTCAAATGAGTATCAAACTGTATAGCCCCATCTAATAAAAAGGAAGAGCAGTGCTACACTTCACTCAAAGGATGGTGACAATAGTTATCATTTAGCTAAAGTTATATCATTTTTATGTATTGAGGAAGAGATCTAATTGAAATACATATATGTGTGGATGGTTCTAACCATAAAAATAACACTGATGAGTTGTAAGTTATGAAATAATAATTAATTTCTATATAAGTGTCAATTCTTTTTTTTTTATATAAGTGTCAATTCTATTAACAACAAACATACACTAAAAAATTAGGATATTAACTACAATCAGTCCATATCTAATGTTAAAAATCTATAGTCTTAACAACATATCTGAAGCAATACTTTTGTTGCCATCCATTGGGTGCATAATTAATCGTAACTAAATTCAAAACATGATTAAGAGTTGGCTGCTAATTATTTTGTTATTAAAATGTTACTTTCGTTAGGAAATATTTATAACCCTTGCTAAAAAATTTATTTAATAACAAGTTTTTTCGTACCAAATGTCAAACTTTATTTATTTTTTTATAGTGATACTTGTGAGAAAAGCATCATAAAAATAAGAAATTGCGATGGAATGGCAAGGGCAATACAAGGAAAAGAGAGTAAAAACAAACAATCCAGTCAGCCTCTCAGACAGAGGAATATAGGAACGGTCATAGTCCCGACAAAGCTTGACCATCATCCATTCCTCTTCAATTATATTAACTGCCAAGCCGTTCATCTCGTCTTTCGTCCGTCTTCTAAGTTCTACCTGAACAAAAAACCATCATTCAATCTCTTCAAATTATTCCCAATTAAAAAAAAAAAAAAGGAAAAGTTAAAAAAG
>JACFYI010000845.1:771270-799203 GCA_014898755.1 Handroanthus guayacan
AAATTGTAAACTGTGAATCAACCTTATAAGTTTTTTTAATACTTTGTAATTTTTATTTTATATAGATTAAAATATGATTATTTTTTTTAAATGACTATTTAAAAGTTGAATAGCTTATGTAGTTTGCAATTGTTTTATATAAAATCAGACATATATAAAACTCCATGGAAATATTTTAGAAGATTATTATTGTGATATTATCATTATAAATTGTAGTTTGTAATCATTAAAATTATATAAAAAGAATAAACTTTGTACAGAACTTTTAATCAGATCAGATGCATTCTTAGTTCGTTGAAAAAACAATATATACGTGCACACACACACACACACATATATATATATTAAAAACAAAGTCCAAATTAAGAGCATATACAACAAAAAACTTTAGAATTTTAAATTTTATTAACATTGAACTTGAAGAGTATGTTATAATTGTATGTTTAATTTATCGATAATATTAAATTTCATAATTTCTTATTACATTAACAATATGAAAGTCTGTATAAAATACAATTGTTAATCTACAAATTCAATGGGTCTTTTAATAATATAGATAATAGACCCTATAGGTCTTTTGATAGCATAGAGTAGATAGACCCAATGGGTATGAGTAATATAGAATATACTCATTCCATAGACCCAATGGGTTTTAAGATCCATTGGATAGGATAAACATAGGGTCTTAACTATAGAGTATTTATTAGGTATGGGTTTGGGTAGGGTAAAACCCTACTCATTGATAGGCCTAGGTGTGGTTTGCATCTTTTATTTATCACACGGGAGTTTTTGCTGGCAAAAATATGGGGATATTTAACAGTTAAACCTTTTACAGTATTATTTGGAAATAAACTCTGAACTTTTCAAAACAAAGAGTAAATTCAAACCGTTCAGAAATTAGAAATGCTAATTAAACTTAAGATGACAAACTAAAACAAAATTAAGACTTTGACTTTTCATTTTTTTTGTAGTTGATAAGAGATATCAAAGAATAAAATGTTTGACTTTAATGGGTCAAAGTAAACAACTCTTGTTAACTCCACAAGTCAAAAGCGCTCAAGTTGTTTGGCCAAATCCGAAAAGAACTGTCTCATTCTTGTCTTGCAAGCAATATTTTTGTCCTTTGACTATAATCTGGTCAAATTGTCGATTTATAAAAGTATGTAATTACTGGAGAGGTTAGGTTCTAGGGTCTGAAAATAATTTATATTAAAGTTTTTGAAGTGGTCCATGGGTGAAAGATGATATAGAGGTGACTATACACCAACATGTCAAATATTTGTTCAAAATTTAGACTTCTATGGTCAACATTTTTTATTTATATTTTATTCATCTGTTATTTATTTAGAGGAAATGACCGGAATAAGTCGCAGAGTTGTTTGAATAAGAATAATTTAAAATAAAAAAATTGAATAAAAAGCTCCTGAATTGACAAAACTGATCAGCAAATGGTGAATCTTAGAATATCAACAATGGCCTTGGAAAATGTAATATTTCTTTGATAGTTTAAGAATTTGTGTCTTTTTAGTTGGATTGATTTTTCAACTAAATGTCCATTTGGACATGACAAATTGTATTATCTTGATGAAGTCATGTCATCTAGAGTTCACCGGTCAAGTAGTAGTTGTCCACTGATATCCCCTACGCTTTGTAGATTTTCTTAGATATACACTTATTTTTAGATATTTTTTCGTCATGAATTTCCTTTTTAATTACCACTATCTTGTGTTATTATTCTAGATTTTTTGCTTCTTTTTTTGAAACACACTCAAGCACCAGAGGATTTTTGTTAAATAATTTTTAGCAACTACCTCAGATTTTTATTAAACAATTCCCAACAATTCTAATACTTTGGGTGATTTTAAGCTAGACTGAAGTCTTTAGTTTAGATTATCCACTGTAAAGCTCAATATGAAGATATAATTCTCAAACTTGGAAAATGTCCGTCGAAAATGAACTATTTATCGACATTTTTAATGTTCTGGATTTGTGTCCTTTTGGTTGAGTTAGGCCAATTTGTGACATGATTTGTTTCTTCCATTTGATTAATAAAAGTTTGGACGGTCTTGATTATACTAACTATGATTCATTTGTCAAGTGATAGTTTTCTACATAATATTCATAAGCAATAGATTGTGTATAGATTCACTTAGTATGGGTACTTTTAGCCGCGCAATTAATATTTACCGCTTTTTTTTTCACTATATATATATTTTCCCAAATTCACTCAAGCATTGGAGAGTTTTCGTTAAACAATTTTAACATCTCCAATTCTATGTATTATTTCAAGACTCGGGCTTAGATTGTCAACTGCAAAGCTCAATATGACCATAGAATATATAATAATCAAACTTATATATATCAGCATCCCACTATTAAGTACATGAATAGTACATACACACTTTTGTATTTCTAAAAACAGTTTCAGCTACAAGTATTAATTTTCAGCAACAGACAAAGATAAATCTAAAAACCAAGAACAAGAAAATACAGTAAACCAGCAACTATATATCCTGATAAATCCCATTTGACCCCATTTTTACATGCCTCAAATGGGCAAAAAACCAGGGGGAAAAGTGTGTGTGGGTAAGAAAAGAAAAGCTTCCTTATATTCTCTAATTAGGTTGCTAATCAAGATCAACTGTGTCACATTTGAGGAAGAACTTACACTACAAAAAAATAGAACAAGAGTGACAAAAAATTGTATGACAATATAAATATTATCACTAATAATATGTATTAAGTGACAATAACTTTCATCTTGTCATTAATTATATGTTTTAGATGACAATAACTTTTGTATTGTCACTATATAGTCATTAGTGACAAAAAGTTGTATTTTAAATTATCACTATAGACAATTAATGACACATTTATAGTGACATTCTAGTAACAATAAAAATTGTCACTATAATTTGGTGACAAAATTTCATTATCACTAGGTAGTCACTATATATTTATAACTAATTATCAATAGTGACAATATATACAAATTATTGTCATATTTAGTTTGTTAAAATCATTTTTTGTGGCAAAACATAATTCTTTGTAACTTTTTCTATAAAATTAGTGATAATTTTTACATTGTCACTCAAATTTTTGTCACTCATGCTATATTTTTTTGTAGTGTTATGCAACAACTTCAATCATCTTCCTCTTATTAATCAAACAACAACAACCTTAAGCTCCTCAAGTCCTCGCCCGAACCATGGGCGAAGACATTGGAGAATGAGGCGAAATCATTATAATGTCATCCAATCTTCGGAACGACAAACTAATCTCAAGCTTACTCCTCCTGCATTGTTTCTTCCCATTCGGCTCGTGACCCTTTGACACAAACTTATGAATCCTACTCAACGCAACAGTCATTGTCTCATCATCCATATTCGCATAACAAACACGAAACCATCCAGGCTCAGAGCAATGAAAACTTGCCCCTGGTGACACATTAAGCTTAACTTCACTAATAATCACGCGCCATAGTTCCATTTCCGCCTCAAAAGTTGGCTCCTTGAGCAGCTTTCGCAAATCCATCCAGCAGTATAAACCAGCATTACTCTTCAAGCTCGCGATTCCCACCTGAGCAAGACCTTTGAACAGAGCACCCTGTCTTGCACCTAATCTATTCGCGCTTTCAGACAAAAACTGGTCCACAAAAACATCATCTGAAAGCATTGACGCAATAAGCCGCTGTGTCTGTGTGGAAACTAGGCCAAAACTTGACATTTTTCTCGCACAATTTACAACTGCATCGTTGTAAGAGTACACAATGCCGACTCTGAATCCTGGGAACCCGAGGTCCTTAGACAGACTGTAGACAATGTGGATTAAATCAAGGTTGCAGTTTGAATTTTCTTGTATAATTTCGGCAATGCTGATGAAACCTGGCTGGCCAAAGACAGTGGCAGAGTAGATTTCGTCGCTGATTAAGTGGATGTTTTTGTCGATGGTGAAGTTTAATGATTCCGTGAGGGTGTCTCTGTCTATTACTGTGCCTAAGGGATTTGAGGGATTGTTTAGAAGTAAGCCTTTGACTCTTATGTTTGCTTCTTGAGCTTTTTCGTATGCTGTTTCGAGGGCTTCCCGGGTGATCTTGAAGTCATTGGAGCTTGAACAGATTACAGGCAGGAGTTTTACTCCAGTTCGCCATGTCAGATCTCTATCATTTCTGCATGATGTAGTAATAAAGTTGTTAGAAGTACAACTATGCATGAAAAATTTGAATTGTCTTGGGATTTTATATATTCTCCCACTTCGTGTATCATGTGTGAAAGAACCAAAATCATTTTATACTTAAAATGGTGAAATTGACTTTTGACGTGGGTAGTTTTAAAATGACCAGAATACCCCACTTGTAGGGTGGGCTAGCATTGACCAATTTGTGCAAGAATCGACAAACAAGTTCTGCATGAGGGCAACTTGATATGATCCAATTGAACAAAAATAGATATTGTTTGTCCACCTAAAAAATGTTCGACAGTTCAAATTGTGCCATGTCAACATTGGTTTGAGCACATGGCTGGTTCTCTAAATACTTATGAGTCAATATAACCAGGTATGTAATTTTTAGCTATTGTTGACTCGAATTGCATATAGCACACTTGAGTTTGGAGCATTTTCACCGGCAACCCTCACCATCCCCTAACGGTTTCTTGTGATTTTAGATACTAGGTGACTCGGATCAATTATACCACCCTACACCCGACCTTGAGATCAAGTCAACCCAGGTCTTATTCGAATGGTCACTCTCAAATCCAAATCAATTATAAATTAATAGAATGTGAAAAAAAAATACTTACCCTGGATAATATGGGGTTGGCACCAGTAAAGCATCACCAGGATCAGCCAAACAGAAGGCCAATGTTTCTTGGGCTCCAGTTGCACCACCACTCATTACTATACGGTCTGGGTCGAACCGCACTCTGTTTCCTCTCACTTTCCCCATGAATCTTGCTACAGCCTGCAAGTTCATCATCACATAATCAAGTCAATATTTTCATATCTTGTTATATATTTGAAGATGTACATGTCATATTCAGCATTAAACATATAAAGGTATTAAGTTTTAGTACATCTCTGAATTCTGGCAATCCATGATAATCTTGATAAATCGCGATATCTTTGAAATCTTTTGCTCCTTCTGCAGTGCATATGGAGGCCGTCGGGTTGTTCTGAACCCATTCTTGTACTATGTCAAATGAAAGCTGTCGAAACCAAACAGGAGTGATCAGATTATGTGAAGCAAAAAGATATGGGAGAAAATGATGCATGTTAGAATTTGTTATAACCTGGTTCTCTGCTAATCCCATTTGAATAACCCCATCTGGATTTTGAGTTGGGTGATAAGGATCACTGTCATAAGCCTTCCACCCGTCGAAAAAAGCAGAGTTTTCGCCATGTCCTTCGCCCGTTGCAATCTTCGATAAGAGCTGCACTTCGTTCATGTGATCCATTGTTTCGGTCTAAAGATTTTCGGATGCTACAGAAAATGAAACAACGAACGAAGGAAGCTGAACAAGTACTATATTGTTTTGTCGGAAGATGTTTTTGAGTGGTCTGTTAGGGGGTGTGATGTGTGTATATATAGACTTGTCGAACAGAGCAGAAGAATACCATAAATGAAGCTTCCGATGAAGGACACCTCTTGTAAAAATTATGCCCTCTTAAATGTAAGAAAAGAACAAATTTGAAAAAGAAAACAGTTTGAATCTTGTGGGGGCGGCGTTGAAATTAAGTCCTAATTCCTAACCATTTTTTATTACGCAATGTCATAATATGAAGGTGAAACATGTAATAATTGTGTTTTAAAAGTATAATCAACATCATTGGCTGATAATTAATGAGAAACTATAGGCCGGTTATAGGTTAATGTTATGATTAAGTGAAGATGTGAAGATTTGCCCTTTTTGGTTGATGCAATTTTTGGTTTATTTAGATTTTGTTTTCCTAATTTGTGAAAATGTTTGCCACCCCCATTTTAATTAATTATGTTGTCATTTCGGTGATGCATCATAAAGTCCAATAGGTACATCTGGACGGGACAAGATCCTCTATTTCAAAATGACATTTCATCTCCTATTTCATGTTTTAAATACATGCCACATTTATTAAATATTTCCTTATAAAAATATTTAGTAATAAATGCAATACACATGGCATGTATTTAAAAACATGAAATAGAAGATGAAACACTGTTTGGAATAGAAGATCTCGTCCCCATCTAGACAGTGTGAATGTTGTGTGCGTTTTTCTCTGAAGAGTTATTGTAATATTTAACCCTCTTTTATCATCCAAAATAGTTGTTAGAATTGCATCATCATATGTCTGAAAATTTCTTTGATTTGAAACAAGAACTTAGTATCTCTAGTAGCTAGTCTAAGTTGAAGCATATGAAGGTGCGATGAATGTACTTGGACAAACCTCGTGTTGGAAAGAGTGGCTTGGGATCGACCAATAAGTCTAATTTGAGCTGATGTGTTTATATGGCATATTCGAGATTGGATATTAAGTTATCTATCTGGATCTTGACCTAAATCAAAAGTCACTATCGTGATTGTATCGTGGTTATTAGGTATCTATCTTAACTTGAAATAAAAAAGATAAGGTTGGAAAGTTCAATAAAAACGCTATGTTTAAAGCAGATCATAAAGATAAGATTACAAGTCACATGTAAAGACTCACAATTTCTTAAATGTGTACATTTGTCCAGTTATGACTGCGAGCATTTATAATGCTCTTTAACATAGTCCCATTTACTAAGGTTAATTAAGATTAAAGTCATACATAAGTTGTTAGAAGCCAGTCTTAAAATTATAATGAAAAGGTAGGATTAATATGGTTGTTAGAAGCCAGTCTTAAAATTAGAAAACACAATTAGATTGTTGGGAAGTATAACAAAAACCCTATACTTAGATCATGTTGTAAAAATAGTACATATCGTGCATAATTGATTAAATTTTCGTAACCACGTACGTTTGTCATATATGATTGATGGTACTTATAATAGTGTTCAACTTAATCTTGTTTTATTAGGTTGGTGCTCATAGTGAGCCACCAATGCATACCTAACGATCCGCATGATAAGTCTAGATTGGAACAAATCAAACCTGACCCACCTAAAAAAGCACGAGTCTTGAAATGTTTGGGTATTATTTCTTAAGTGCAGAGCGAGGTATAACATGCCACTTCTACTCGTTGTTTGACCATTTGCAACGCATAATACGTACATAACTAAGTGTAACTAATTCAAACAATTGGGTTTCTTGTCAAAAAACCTTATCGGATTAATAAGTTTGATATGGTTCTAAATTCTGCCTTTTCATTTTAGGTTTAAGACTCAAATACATCCAACTTATGTATGACTTTAATCATAATTAACCTTAATAAATGGGACTATGTTAAAGAGCATTATAAATGCTCGCAGTCATAACTGGACAAATGTACACATTTAAGAAATTGTGAGTCTTTACATGTGACTTGTAATCTTATCTTTATGATTTGCTTTAAACATAGCGTTTTTATTGAACTTTCCAACCTTATCTTTTTTATTTTAAGTTAAGATAGATACCTAACAACCACGATACAACCACGATAGTGACTTTTGATTTAGGTTAAGATCTAGATAGATAACTTAATATCCAATCTCGAATATGCCATATAAACACATCAGCTCAAATTAGACTTTTGATATGGATTTATCTTTTACCTATCAAAAAAAAAAAAAAAAAGGTTTGATATGGTTCTAAATTCGGACTCTTTTGTCGGCTCAATGCCTAACTAGTCTAGAAGTTTCAACTAATCCGAATCTTGGTCCCATGCTGTAAATGTTGTGTACCTCTTTGCTAGCCATCATACAGTGATACAAACATTAATACCAATTTGGTCGAGTTCACGTGGGCACATGCCACTATTGCAACCTTGAAAGTTGATTTTATTATTCTACTTTCTAACTTTTGTGTTGACATTTGGTATGACACAAAGGGATGGTCTTCAGTCTTCATCCTTAACCCATAACTTTGTTCTACTTAAATTTCAACATTGCAATTTTTTTAACCGCGTGGACTATGACTGCACATGATATTCACGTAACATCATTCCAAGATGTGAAAAAAAATGAAGACTGTGTGTTTATGTATTAGAAAAAACTTATATTAATACTTGCAACTAGAAAATGATAAAAGTATCCGTATGGACAAATTGGTTGATAGCAGCATACGGACAAATTGGTTGATAGCAGCTGGATGCTATAATTTTATTTTTTCATTAATATTCCGATTGACTCAAATTCTATTTTTGATTTCAGGTCGTTTTGTCAAATTATATAATTAACCCCTTAAATGTGAAGGATGATAACATGCTTCGTGTTCATATATTTCTCATCAAAATATTTACATTTCTGCTAGAAAACAAACTTATAATTTGGGCGATCTAATATAAGTTTCGTGTTTGAAGATTATATCTATCTATCTATATATATATATATTGGAGAAACAAACTGTAAGTAATGAGTATTGAATCCTCAACTCCCCTTAAATTAGGGAAAGTAATGCCACTTCACTTAAAAATGGTGACATAAATTGTGTTTGATATCCTATTTTTTGTTATAAATACATACTAACTGTATCAAATATTTTCTTGTAAAAACATAAGATTGTAAACACCATATACCTAGCAGAATTTGTACGATGAAATAGCAAATGAAACATAAATTGGAATATGAAATTCAAAGTGTTGGTCATGATTGTGATTAGAATTTTCTATTTCAAAATAATATTCATTTTATATTTCATATTTCATAATATACATATAGCAAGTGTAAAAACAAGATTTCTTTGCAGTAAGCACGCGAGTATTACCATCTCCATGGAACGAAGAATTTAATGGCTGCTATTCTAGAGGCACCGTCAGCGGACCTACGTTGAAAACTAAAGTCAAACATATCTTAGGGTGATGTAATATGATAGCATCATAAATATTCCCGACACAGAATTTTCGGGATTTGATAGGAATTTGGATAAATTTTAAGAATTTTAATATAGAGGTATTAATGATAAAATTGGTGATTATTGGAATTTTTACAGGAAAGTTTTAGATGTAGAAATATTCTAAATGAATATTGTCGAATGTGGTCGGAAAACTTTTTATTTTATTTTATTTTATCTTTTTGGAGAGAACCTTTTAATAATAAATATATATGTTTAAAATGTGAAAATTGCATTTATTGATCGCCTCATTTTTATTTTATTTTTTTAAATACAGGGAATGACATGTAATTAGAAATAATGAAATGCAATTTACACGTGTAATAAATGATGAGCCTCCCAGCAAAGAAAAAGATTAAAATATCCTTTGAATTTATATTTTATATTTATTTTATTCTTTATTTTATTTCCCTTTTAATTTATTCCCCCCTATTTAAGTGGAGTTTTCTTGTTATTCTTGATTCTAGATATCTCACCTAACTGGAACCAAATTTCAAATATTCCAATATTAGATTCTATTCTATTAATAATACTTTCAAAAAAAGTGATTGCAACATTTGAAAAGATATATCAATATATCAACAGCATCAAAAATTAATATAATAACAAGAAAAATTCTCAACAGCCTACCATATACTAAAAGAACAATTACATATCCTAGTAAGAATTGAACTCATAACCTCCATAATCATAAGCAATGTAAAATGTTAATTATAACTTAATTTTATAAATATTTTACCACTTTACCAAAACATTTAGAATATTCTACTTAAGTGGAATTCAATAAATTTTATGGTCATAAATTCCATATTTTTGCTCTCAAATTCCAAAAGCTTTAGCCCTCATGGGAATACTAGTAAAACAATGCATATGATGGCTAGACCACAATTAGGCATATGATTGTGACTATTTACAAAGCCCTCGTGGGAATATTAGTAAAACCCACACTTTTTAAGTGATGTTTGGCTAATATGCATTTGTGACTCGATTTTTTTTTTTTTTTTTTTAAATTTATCTTTTTGAAGTCAATAAAACATATAGCAATTTTATTTATACCTCGTGGTGCATTGAATTGTCCCAATTTTTTGTCCCAAACTTCATAAAAATCAAATTTAATTGGAGTATTATTTTGAGCCTTTGACTTCATCTTCCGGATAGTTATCAAAATTTTGGTCACTGTGTGATATGTGAAATTATGATCACACATTTTTCAGCGGAAAAGAATGTTTAGTTTCCTTTTATAGACTTTTTTGGCATTACTAGTCGGTATTCCTTGTTCCATAATTTTAGTAAGCAATTGGACACGTATTAGACTTAATTTTTGCAACTATGAATCACACGTTTCACAATTTTTTTCTTTTTTTTTTTGGGTCAAATAGAAGTGAAATTTTTTTTTTTATATAAGTAAATAGAAGTGAAATTAGTTCATTTATATAGAGGTTTTTGCAGTTTACTCCTGTGTTATGTCTAATTGATAAAACAGATCTTGTGAAAAAATAACTAATAGATTAAACCTCGTGAAATTTTTAATTGGAAAAAAAAAAACCCTCCATCCCTAGAGTTAGTGACACACGCCGTGTGGTGCGAAATTTATTGATTTTTTAAGCTAAATTGTCTATTTTACCGCTATGTCTCTATTTTACAAGAAAAACCCTGTGTTTAAATAAATTGGCAAGAAAATCCCTGTGTTTAAATAAATTAACAAGAAAAATCATGTGTTTAAATAAATTGACAAGAAAAATCATGTGTTATAAAAATTGGCACGAACTCCCATAGTGCACCAATAGGGGTGTAAATGGATATTAACGAATCAGATACCTTATTTTCATATTCTTATCCGATTAACTTATCGGATATGGATATCCGTATTTGTTTTCTGATAGATATTGGAAAAATAATATCTACATCCGTATCTAATGGATATTAAATGAATTCAAATATATCCAGATCCGTTTATAGTTATATACTTTTTTGAATATCTATACTCGATTGTAATTATTCAAATCGAGTCTGCATCTATTTCCAAATGTTATTTTTTATACACATCATTCAAATATGTATTTCTTTGGATATCCATATTTGATTGGTTTAATCAATTTAGTACGATCAAACAAGTACAACTTGTAAGATAAAAAGACCAAAAGTCCACAATCTTATTATATAATATTTAAAATACATTAGAAAATGTTAAAATATATTATGTCTAATAATATAATATGTATAATTTTTTAAAATATTATTTAATATATATGAAATACGTGAATTTGTTTATAGAATATCTTATATATAGAAACATTTTAAATATTATTTATTCCACATGAATAACAGATATATCGAACATATAAACAGATATATCAGATGAATATGTATCTGAAACGAATATTAAACGGATGGAATATGTGATTACCATATTCGTATCCATTTACAATCGAATATCTCCTAATCGAATACAAATAATATCTGCTTTAAACGGATACAAATAATATCTAGTGTAAACGAATACGAATACGAACAGTAATCGAATTTTTGAATATTCATTGACAGCCCTAGGCACCAACAACATCAATCATAGGAAGAAAAACCCTATGCTAAAAAAAATGACCAAAAAAAAAAAAAATCCAGTGTTAAAAAAATTGGCAAGAAAAACCCTATGTTATAAAAAAGACCAATTTTTCGTAAGAAAATAAAAGAGTAATATTGTCATTTCAGGGGTCTAAAAAATATAAAATGATGGTAAGGGGAGGTAAGATAATTAATTTTTTCATAGGGTTTTATATGCTAATTAATTTTTCACAGGGTGCGATTTGCCAATTACGTATAACACAGGAGATATTTGCAAAAAATTCAAAGGTAATATTGTAATTTCAAGGGTTTAAATAATGTCAAATGGGGTAGGGGGAGGTGAGATAATTAATTTTTTCAAAAGGTGTTTTATGCTAATTAATTTTTCACAAGGTAAAATTTGCCAATTACGTATAACATAGGAGGTATTTTGCAAAACTCCATTTATATATGTATTTTTCACCCACTAGTCCCGGTTCTCATGATAAGATGAAGGTTTCATAATTGTAGAAGTTATGAGTTCGATTTCCATCACCGTGGAATTGGTTTTCTATTATATTGTAAATTTGTTGAAAATTTTTCTATTATATAATTACTGAGTGTAAATAGCTTTTTTCGTTAGTTATTATATTTGACCTTTAAAGATTATTGATATATAGTAAAGTATAATAAGTTGAACGTATTAGTTACTTTTCCAATATATATGTAACTAGAAATTGTGGCGCACTCAATGTGTGTGCTCATTTTTTCATAAAATTAAAAATATTTATTTATTTTTAATGAGGAAAAAAATTTCTTAATTATTAAATATTTCTACTTCAATTTATTATGTAGAATAACATGATCGAAAGACAAATTTGAAGATACTAAAGTTGGAAAGAAAAAAATTATAATTGAGAAAAAGAATGAAATAAAAAAATAAATATTAAAAAAATTAAAGAAAATTTTATTATTATTATTATTATTATTATTATTATTATTATTATTATTATTATTTTCTATAACTACTTTGTCATTTTTTTTTGTAATAGGGTTATTTTCGTATATTTAGTATGACGGATTAAAAAAATTATCTTGGATCCTCTTGCTTTATATATAGTATAAATATATATATTTTTTTGGGATAGGATTGTCACTGTATATTTTTCGGTTAGGAAAGGCATAGTGTTTGGTTATGCGACCTAAGGGAATTGTGATTTAATTCTTCAAAGTCCAAAGAAAAACCTTTGTAAATACAGATATATTCAAGTTAGAATAACGATTGTAATAATTTGATGTTATTAATATTCATTTATATATCTATTATGGTTGTTGCAATCTAATTGTGCATCCTTAACAACAAACAGAATAAGTCATATTTAGATTAGACTTTTAATCTAAGTCATATTTTTAATTATATTTAATTACTAAATAATTTGAACAAAATAGTTAGGTTTGAATTAAGGATGTTTACAAAGAAAGTTTGGGGCGGATAATATCACTCCACCACTGTCTCCATCCCGCACCATGGGTATCCATCACTGACCTACGTAGGTAGGACTGTCAATGGATATTTGATGTTCAATTATTGTTTACATTCGAATCCGTTTATATAAAATATTATTCATATTTACTTAAAGCAGATATTATTCGTATTTGATTAGTAATTATTCAATTGTTAATGGATATGAATATAGAATTGCATATTCAATTTGTTTAATATTCGCTCCGAATATAAATATTAGCTGGATATATCTGTTTATATATTTAATTATCCGCATCTAATAAATCATATTTAGAAAATTTTATATACATCGAATACATTCTATCTTTTTATGTATTTTAAATATAATAAATAATATGTTAGAAAATTATTATATATGATATATATATATATATATAATATTTGAATTTTTCTCTTATAATATTTCAAATATTATATGTGAAACTTTAGTTTTAGACCACACGAGTCCAAGTCGAAGGTTAAGTATTGACAAAAACATTAGTCCTAGATTTTTTTTTTTGATAAGTAACATTTGTCCTAGATTGACTATTAACGAAATTGACTGGTTAATTCCATAAGAGAAAAATGCAGTTTTTGAATGTAAGAAAAATATAGGCATTGAATTCCAGATACACAGATAAGATATTTGACATGTACGGATATATATCCGAATGATTGTAATCAAATATGGATATCCAAAAAATCATATTTGAATTCGATTTTCGAATAAATATAAGATAAATATATATCCAAATTCATTTATTATCCGACAGATACAAATTTGAATATCATTCTTTAATATCCATCGAAGATAGATACGGATATTATGTTAGTTAGTCGGATACAGATATGGATAAAGTGTATCTATTGTATTTAATATTCGTTTACACCCTTATTCATAGGGGAAATGGTATAGAGTGCTGCTCGTGGATACGAATAGTAGTGTAGTACTATATTTGCCCCTATCCTACGCCTGTCTCTATTAATTCCTTAATGGATAAAATTTCATTTTCATACCCACTTTAGAGGGGGTAATATGCCCCCCTTATATCAGTGCCATATTAGATAAAATATTTTCAGATACTCGTGGTGATAGGTAAAATTCTTATTTGTAGTTAGGATCTGTGTGATGGACTCGATCAAGATCCTTTATTTGAAAATTGTGTTTCATATCATATTCCTTATGTTAAATATATACCAAGTGTTTTTTTTTTTTTATTGGTTATACTAAGTGTATTATTCCTTGTAAAAATATAGAATTGTCAATGCCATATACTTTGACATGCGTTCGTATAATTGAGTAGAAAGAAAAATACAAATAGAATGAAGGCTTCAAAGTTAGGTGGCCTTTGGTCCAAGTTCTAAAGAAAGCCATGTGGGGATTATTTAATCACTAATATTAACTTGCGTTGAATTATGTCTTCGTGATTAAAGGAAAAATAAGCAGAAGATTGCACTGCTGCAATCCTCTATTCAAATCCATATCTTAGACGAAGAATGGAATACTTCAAAGCAAGGAACAAAGTTTGAACAGAAAATCCTGGATTTTGATTAACCCGCAAGAAAAAAATGGAAAACTGTGAAACCTTTGACGATCGAACTCAGAAAATTTGTTACCTTAGTCTGGACACGAGAAAGAGAACATCGAATTTTCTTTGACTCATATTATCTGAAAGTTATGCATTTACAGCTAGAAAAGGGTGACTTCCAGAGCAACTACTGCATGGAAATTGTGATGTGTAAAATTCCAATGGGCATTTGAATATAAACTCTATTTGAAGTCGTGTTTTATGCTTTATTTTAATTCTTGAATACTTGCTAAGTACACTTTAATTTAAAAAAAAAAAAAAAAACAATGGGGAAAAGAAAGAAAGAAAAGTATCTAATACACTTAGGCCCCATTTGATTCCGAATTTTAAACATTTCAGGTATTTGATCCTAAAGAAGATTACTATGGATTGAGGGAGTTAGTCCCTTGTTTGATAAGATATATTGGGTAAGAATTTTATAACATCCTTAATGCATATACATCGTTTGATGCATTCTATAAAGATAAATTATGATGTGTATTTACATTTTTTACCTACAACACATATCTCAAATATCAATAGTTGAGTAAGATAGTCTCATGTTTGATATGGGATAATATGTGAGAAATTCTTTGCTTCTTTATTCCTTATGAATGCATTGAATAATGAGATGTGAAGGTACAAAAATTTGGATGCCTTGGTATCTTAGTTTCTAGAATAATACATTTGCAATGAATCAATTGGCGTGGAGGTGCGGAAATTTGGATGCCTTGACGTTTTAGTCTTTGGACTTTTTTTGGAAATTGACAGTGTAAGATAAGGGACAAAAATGTAATTGTTATGACCACATCTCCTAGTCTTCACTCTTGGATTATCAATATCTACCTCCAAAGGTATACTCCAAAATTCCACAATCCAATGAACAGTGCAGGCCTTAGGTTAGATTTCGGGCCAGCCCGCTACCTTTATGCATCCTATCAAACAATGGATTAATGTGGATTGGAAGGGCTTATCTCACCTAATATATAGAATCAAATGGGGCCTTAACAAATAATTATAAGAATAATTCTCTCAGCACTTTGTAAGGTTTCATCCAATCATAGAATGACTCATGTAGTTTGAGAACTTAAATAATACCCCCTATTGTTAGATTACCAGCAATCCACTTATAATGTTTCGATGGATTTGTTACACTTTTAGAAAGTCTTCTCGTAGTGTGTGAGAAGTTATATTGTAATCTCCCAATTCACAAAGAGATTCTTTTTTGTAATTAAGTCAAACTTCAAGGGGGTTGGGTAATTATCCCAAGTTTATAATGTGAAATACAATATGAAACTATCATTTAAAATGAAAAATCTGAACCAACCACTGGGAACATTTGTTTTGCACGACTGCTACAATTGAAATAAAGAATAAAACGCCATAAAATCCATCAACCATACATACCCAAAGTCCAAAATAAGTTTGACACAAATACAATATTATAATTCAATTTTCAAAGTACAAATGTTGAATGTTTTATTTTCAGCAAAGTGTCATTTTCATGTGCTTGGTCATCAACTGTAAACCATCTCTTGTAACTTGATAGGGATGTTAATACAACTACTACAATTCAACTAATTATGAGAACTCACTTATTGTTTCTTCATAAGGAGAACAACTGTGTGTGCAGCAATACTCCTGTTCTCCCCAAGACTATCGACCTTTTCATGAGTTTTGGCTTTGAGGTTTACAACAGATGCATCTGCTCCAAGTAGCTCACATAAATTGGACCTGATAGCCTCCTTATGTGGGCTCAACTTTGGTCGTTGGAGAATCAGTGTAGCGTCTAAGTTTCCGAGTTCATAACCTGCCTCATGCATTAGTCGAACCTAATATGAACCAAATTGGTTGTATGAATTAGATCACAGAACATCAGCTTCAGTCGAATCACCAAGACAATGAGTTGCTGTATTCTATGCAAATAGGTATATAAGTACTTAGACGTAGATCTATTCATAGAAATTTACTTATGGAAGGACAAAAACATCACAAAAAGATAGTTACAGAATCTACTGTTCCTGGAGTCTAAAATCCAATTCCAGGGAATGCCAAAACATTGCGACAGTTATTGTTAGAGAGCACTGAGATTTTATCCATTGCAATAATTGTAGTACAACAAAAGAAGCAACAACCCATGTCACAGGATTCTTAATATTATTCTTTGTTCTTCACCTAAAAGGCAAGTGCTTACCTGATCAAAAAACACTATCTTGTTTCTGATATGTACAGCACAAGATTCAGAGACAACTTAAAGAGCACTTTGCCCATTCTGCTATTATCCCTATAATGTGGTTAACTTACGATAATACCAAGTTTGTCCAACATTGAAAGAGTCGAGGCCTTAAGATAGATTATAAGCTATTCCCGTCTCTCACCCTTTGAGGCACCTTTCCAAGACAAAACCCCTTACCATGAGTCTCGACAAGATAATGCTTCGGAACAGTTGAACCTTTCATATGAAATGGCGAATTTGAGCATCATCACATGTCTGTGGGAATGAAGGCCATATGCCTCTTCTCAAACCCCTCAACTGGGGAGTTCATGATGATTGATTGGCAAGATTTGATAATACTAAGTTTGTCCCACATCTAAAAAGTCAAGAGTCTTAATATAGTTTATAAGCTATTCCCCTTTTCACGTGAGGTTACGATCAGGCTGCATCAACTTACATGTTAGTCCTACATTTCTTTATTTATCCTCCAGGGTGTACTATTCCTCCCTTGCCATGATATTCAGTTCTTCTCCCAAACTAGATAAGAGCCGGAGACATAGGATACCCTTTACTTGAATCAGAAAAGTTCCATAGACATCCATTGAAGAGCTATTTTGAGCGAGAATGCAACATCATCAATAGATTTACATGGCTTGATCTAACATAATATTTGATTGTATTGGTTCTATAATATATTGAAATAATGTGGCATCCTAACGCTCTCAAATAGACATTTTAGGAAGTTCATTCATTCAATTTAGATTTTATTTCTTACACAACTCATAGTCAGTGTCATCCTGTTCGTCATGACTGCTAACATCATCATCCAATTGTGTCATTTGCCCTGATCCTCTTAATAGCTTTCATGCAGTGTGGCTATCCAGTACCTACCTTGTTTTCAAGTGTGGTACCCTCACCTTTGCCACACTTTTTAGTTCATTTCCAAATTCATTATAAATTAAGGTGATTTTTATAACTGAAAATGGCCCACACACATCTCTAATTCACTAATTTTCTTGCACAGTGTCAAAATAATTTGTATAATACAGTTCACAAAAGATGTCTGCTTAGCAAGTTGCTGCTTAAGTAATTCACATACCTTGACAGAGCACAAAAGAATGGAAACAACAGAGATGAAATAAAACAGGGCATTCTAATGTTCCCACTTCAGAACATATTAGAGGTAAGGGGCTGGCCACAGTGCAACACCAGACAGAAGATCTATTTAACTTATTAGGTAGAGTTTCCATCTACACCAAATAGATGGCAATGGCGCAAAACCAAACAGAAGATCTATTTGACTTAATTGGTAGAGTTTCTATATACACCAAATAGATCAGCTACCGAGCGAGGCAGCTAGCACGCCACAGTCAAACTAAAATAAATGCTCTAAAATGAGGATTGGGAGCTCGTGAATCTTCTTCTTCGTGGAAAACAATGTGCCCCAAGAAGAAAGGATGGTTGAGGAAGAACAACTTAAGGTACCTTATTCACATAAAACATGCTTCAAGAAAAGCGGGAGAGGAAGAGCTTCAAATAATTCATATTTGATCGACATAGATTCCTAAAGTGATATAAACATTTTGGAACCAAGGAGCAAGAAAAACTGTGCCACCCCAACATAAAATTTATGTGAATAATAAGATGCAATTTTGATCCTATTCAGATAAATCTGCTCATGTACTACCACCCACGCTCTTGCTCAAAGACCCTTATCACTATTCCAGATATATCAATCTCACTTTTCTGCAACTTATGTGAAATCCCCTGGGAAAAAAAAAGGAAAAAATCCCAAGGAAAAAGGACCAAAAAAAAGGGGAAAGAAAGAAAAGAGAAGGAAGAAGAAGAGACAAAATCCCACAAAGAAGAGATAGATTAAACTTAACAAAAGTGACCGAATAAGATTATATGTATCATGACTCACATTTTCAGGATACAGGTAGTCATCATATAGCTATTTTTGCGCTATAACTTTAAGCTTTCTTTCAGTTAAAAAATCAGATATTGCTTTGTCATTTACAATGAACAAAATTTTTCAGTCAGCCTATCACAGAGGATGATATGATGATTTTGATGAACAAGCTTATTTTCTATTATGCATGTAGAAAGAAACACATGTAATCTGTCTTTTATATTATGCCCAACAGACAACCTTTTTTCCCGTGGTAACAGAATCAGGAGAGATCAAAGACAAAATATGGTATGTTACAGCCAAAGACATTCAGGTCTCCAGAAAATTGTTTCAGCTTTCATCGAACCGGCTTCTGGCAATTGTTTTCTTTGCTTATTTATTTATTTTTTTTTTTTCCTCTTCCTACAATAAGAGGGTGCTTTGTGTTGCTTCTACTTTAGAAAGAAGTGATTTTCATGTAAAGAAGTTAAGAAGTCAGTTGTAAAGTGAATAGTAAAAGTTGAAAGTGTTCGTAATTAAAATTGTAAAGTGTTGGTAATTAAAGCGAAAAGCAGAAGTTAGAATCTAAAAGCACCTCAATTTTAGCCTAAAATCACTTTTGTAAATGCAGAACTTACCTTATCAAACACTTGCAAAATCACTTTTCATTAGCTAGAATCTAAAAGCTATAACCAAAAGTAATGCCAGACTCCCTCTAACTCTCTCTCTCATGGAACCAAGTCACAAGCTGGCATCTAATGTAAAAAAATCAAATACCAAAAAATGTAGACATGTCCTGCATCAATTATGTGAGATTTATGCGAATAGTTTGTCCTTGGGAGCTCCTCTTTCAAATTGATTTAAGCTTTTTGCGTCAATCAATCTAGTAACCAAGCATCCAGCGGCATTGTCAAAGCATCAGGACCAGGTCCTTGATGGAGGTAACAAAGTTGTATCAATGTTTCCATCTACTTAAGTGAACTTCTCTCTGCAGAGTGGTGCATGACTCAAATTGATGACACGTGAATGTCACATAATCGAGAAATGGACTTTATGACATTGTCACCCAAATCCAGTATTGCTTTCTTAAACACCTTAGTCTTTCAATCCTTTTAAATGAACAGATATAATCTTCCATAGCAGAAGCAATTATATAGGCTATGCGAAATAAATCCTTGCCTTCATGGTAACACTTGCAAAATATGAAATGTCATTAACTACAAGCAGAAAATATAATCAGACTTTAAAAGTACATTAGCATAAAGGTATTCCAAGCATCACATATAACATTATAAGAAATGAGAAAGGTGCACTTACAGCTTCCTTCATGAAAACAGAAGATGCCGCTCCTTTCCATTTAGGATCTGTGTCTGGAAAAATCTGCCCAATATCTGGAAGCCCCAGCGCACCTAATATTGCATCAACCACGCAGTGTAGCAACACATCACCTGGAATAAGAGAATCATATATTCTTCAACAACAAAAATCTTACAAGCTATAGATCTACGTGTTCATTAACTAAAATGAGAACTGTAAATTCAAGTTTGACACTAACACATTTTAAATGCCGACATCTCTTAATGTTTAGCATAATTTCCTACCTAAAAGTAATAATTAAGTTGAAAATTCAAGAATCAAATGAATTAACTTGATCTTTTAGTCAAATCAGCACCAACAGCAATGAACAGGCTACTTTTATGATTTCGAATGGCTGTAACACAAAATGTAATTTTACATTGGTTTCATATCACCATTATAATCCTATAGCCAAAGGGACTTCTGACCACCACTCAAGCACAAAAATATTGCTGTAGTTATACAGTATACAAATAGAATAAGCCATATCAAAAGGGCCAAAGACACTACCTTTTCCAGATGAGCATTTCATAAGCTTTATAATTAACAAAATTCAACTGAGAAATTCTGTTACTTGCAGAACACAGGGAAAGTTCTCCAAACAAAGAAGAAAACCAGAGACAAAATCCCAGGTTCCAATTTCCAATTATTTAACGCAACGTTAGACTACGCATATCAAAGTCGGTGATTATATTACGGTCAAAAGCAATAAAACAATACAGATGGCTTTCGTTCCACCATATATGCTTAGAAATATAGACAAAAATTACCATCAGAGTGAGCTTCGCAGCCTCGATCATGAGGAATATTAATTCCACCAATAATAAGAGGATACCCTGGCTCCAGCCGGTGCAAATCGAAGCCGTGGCCGATGCGAAAGGGCAAAACCTTGGCAGGAGCGGCAGCTGCCTGCTTCGACTCCGCTTCGACAGCGCTGGTTGCTGCAGCCACCACGGCACGCGCCGACGAGGACAAGGGTCTCGCAGTGATTTTCAAAGGAGGGAGCGCCTGTCGTGTGACGTACGCTCCGGGGAGGTGGAGTGGGGATTGTTTCGAGAGGCTTTTCTTGGTGAGCGGAGTTGTATGGCAGAGTGGAGAAGCAGCCATAGCCATCTTGACCAATTTCTGTTTGTGCGGCGGCGCGTGTGGTTCTGTCGGATGGCTATAGCATGGATAAATATTTGAAGCTGGTGGAGCACAGGCTTCAGCAGTATCAGCACTTTTTTCCAAATTATTGGAATATTCTAATCCATATATATATATATATATATTATATATATGACTTTTTTTTTTTTTGGATGAATCATATATGTAAGACTATGTCTGCGCCATCCTTAGCTTTATTGACATTTGAATCAAATTATAAATGATAATAATTTTAATTTTTTATTATGAAAAATTATTACTTGTTTTATAGTAAATCCTCATTTAATTACCATAAATCTACATTTTTATTTTAATTACATTTAAAAATTAAGTTAATTACATTTTAAAATTTCAAAATGATCATAAATCTGCATTTTTATTTTAATTATATTTTAAAAATTAATTTAATTACATTTTAAAATTTCAAAATGACATCCATAGCAGTAACAAGTAATACAGGAAGTTTGATTAAAATTAGAGTACTTCTGACTAAAGCTAACTCTACGGTATGACGCTATGTTCTTATGGATTTTCTTTATTATTTTATTGGTATCTAATTGTTATTGTCGTATTTTGATTATAATTGTATTGATTTTAATTATTACTGTTATATTAATATATTGTTTGAATGTATTTTTACCTAGAACTGTTCACTGTTTGAAGTGCGTTTTACCTGGAACCTGACATTTATAACATAGAAAAACACCAATTAATCTACTAGCATGGTTTGGAAAGGCGACTTTCGTATTCTATGGAATAGACTGATCCCTCCTAAAATTAACGTATTTGCATGGAGGCTTTGCCAGAATTTGCTAACTACTTAAGACAATTTGGCCCGAAGAAACCTCAATACATCGACATTTTGTGACATTTGTGGCACAGATCCTAAGGATGTTCTTCTAGTCTTCTTCTCCTGCCATTTTGCTTGACAACAGCGGGTTCTTTCCAGTCTACTTGCTACGGCTTTACGGTACAATGGTGCATGATTGAGACTCAGCAGATTTGGACATGTCCCGACAATGGTTGGATCAAAATTAACTTCGACACAAATGTGTTTACGATAGCCGGAAGGTTGGAAGGGGTGTAGTAGCTAGAAACCATTCGGACGAATGCATCTGTTGGGATTTGCTCGTGGTTAACGCTCATTTGGAGGCTGGCGCAGCCGAAGCTGTAGCAGCCAACCGTGCGTATGAGATGGCAATGGAGGTCATCAGCAACTCTGGTCTAGCACTGGCAACATAATTAACGAGGCAAAAGTTAAGCCTAGGATATGCAAATAATGTTGGTGTTAGCCATGTCCGTAGACAAGCTAATCATGCTACATTGCTACTCATGTATTGGTTAGGAAGGCCTTAAGTATTAGAGAGGGATCTCATAATGTTTTACATGTACTAAGCTATGCGATGTCTGTTGGCTCTGAGAATTAGGAATATTTACTATCGTTTATGCTTTAAAAAAAAATGAGAAAGAGGAAAAAAAAAGAAGAAGATATATTGTTTGAATAGTATAGTCGCTTCTATTGAAAAAAAAATTAATAACATCAAGATAATTTAGTTTTTCTCGATCAGAAATCTTCATGCTACATTTTCAATTAAATACCTTAGATAGTTTCAATTTTCTCCGTAACAATTCTTCCCATTCATTTAAAATAAATAAATTATACTCAAGGAAAATATGATATGACTTTCAAAATTTTGAAATTTCACAACGAACGGAAAGAGGATATTTGATCAAAATTAGACTAATTTTGACTCAATTCTAAATCATTATAATTTTGAAGTTTTTATGTAATATTAAGGTAAATTATCTACTTCATTATAAAAAGATTAAAAAAAATCTACTTCATTGTAAATTTTAACTTACATTTACCAATTAAACAATGTAAACTACATCTTATTTTTACTTTTCAATCTTCAAATCAGGTAACAATGATTTATTTTTTATTTTCGAAAGAGAGATTTTATTTTGAAGAAACGAATTTTACTTTGCCTCTCCTCCCTCAATTATTTGTGCATAAGAATATTGTGGAAAATATGAGATTCTTGAACTTATCATACTACTAAAACTACAAATTTATCAGAGTTGAATTCAATATTAGCCAACGATTTTAAAAAATATTTTCATCAATATATCTTGAGTCTATTTTCTTAATTCATACGGATGAAATCATTGCTTGGAAAAAATAGCGAAATAATGTAAAATAATAGCGTGAAATCTTGAATTGAATACGGCAATTCACCAACCTTTTTTGACCTTTTGAAGCATGCCAGTACCATCAACTCCTCTTAGTTAAAAAGTACACGCCTAATAAGAGTTCAAAAATGTCGTAATTGGCATCTCAAATCCAATTGGATTTTGATATAATTACATGTTTGACAAATGAATAACAAACATGGCTAGATGTATATGCACTCTAATATTTGGAGGATGCCAATTCTTGATTGGAATCCATAAAAAAGTGGTGAGTGAATGAGGGGAAAATAGGAATGGTAACGGAACGGGTAATACTCTAACCCAAGGTCACTTGACCTGAACGGACCGCGTCTATAGTGATTTATCGGGGCACGGGGCGGGATCTGGGGCTTATTTTTAAGCCCCAACGAGTTCAAGGCAGGCTATAGGTCCTACCCACCTTGCCCCAAACCCCACCCCATATAATGTATATGTGTGTGTATGTGTGCGTGCCCCCCATATAATACATTATACAATATGCTGCATTAAATGTTATAAAATAATATAATACATTATATAATACTATGTTATATTTTATATAATATATAATATATTTAGTATTGTAATATATATCTATAAATTTATTTTTTAAATTTTTTACGAGCTCGCGAGTTAATATGCCAGCTATTGCCATCCCTAAGGGAAAAGAGCAAGAGATTAGTTGTGTGAGTTTGTCCCATATTAGTTTATAGACAAAAGCCTTGTACGAGTGTGTAGTATAAAAGCCCTATGCAGAAATTAAAAACTTGTCCCACATTACTTTTATAACAAAGTATAAACTTGTATACATGAAATCCAAGTATAGATGCTTATCAAAATGTCTACTAGGAGATTCATAATGTGTGCACTATATGCACGTGTTGCTATCACCACTTGCTTGTCACGGCTTGGGCATTAAGTGATCTGACCTTTCGAAATATGCCAATATTACCAACTCCTCTTAGTTAAAAAATTACACACCTAATAAGCGTTCGAAAATTATGCGAGTTAAACTCTTTAATTTCACCCACCCTCCACGCAAACACATATTTACATACCTATTTTTCAACACTTAACTTCAAGAGGGTAAACAAAAATCCGTGGTCTTAGCTGATTGTAAATTGGTCTTTCTTTTGTATTGTACTATGTTACAGTTAATAAACTGACCAATCAATCAATAGAGTGATCATCGAATCAGATGATCAATCTAAAACGCCCACATTGATCAATTCAGATTTATAAGTATCAGAATTCCATACCATATATATGTCTGATACAATCTCTCTTTATAATTTTTATGATCATTTAGTGATTTAATTATTGAAGAGTTTTTATTGAGCAAATTCAACATATCTAATATTTCTATATGTAGGTTTATTTCCTCTAGAATGAATATTTTCATCCAATAGATGTTTCGTTGTATAATCGTCAAGTATTAGCTTCATAAGTCAATATTGTATAAACCTAAGTTTTTGAAATATATTTTCCATCCAAAATATAACCCATAACTCTATGTTCAACCTAAACACATGATCTCACACTTGTAAAAGATGCCATACTTCTAGTAGATTTTCTTGAGCACATTTTATTGATAATAAGTTATTCAGCAATTTCATAAAAGCGGTGCAAGTTCAAATATCTCTAGTAACGTGCGGGCCTTTATCTACTGCATTATAGTATTCGTCTACTACATGATAATTTTTATTGATCTTTGAAAAAATTTAATGCTTCACTCCTTTAAAAGAAAAAAGAAAAAAGAAAAACCAATGTTAATAGGAAATCATGGCCGTGAAAAGTTATTTACTACATCTTCACCGCAGTAATAATTCATAGTTTTAGTAAGAATTGCGGCAAATTCACTGTGGCCTATAATTACTGTGGATATTTTCGCCTCAATATAGATACTAACAAAATATTTTCACCACATCAATTTTGGATCATTGACTTTCATTTCAATCATAACTATCAAATTTGGATTATTAACTACTAATTTAATTTCACCATGATCGTTAATATTTTAATTGCTAAAATTCAATTATTTTCCAGCGATATTTGATGAACTCTTCAAGTAATTTATGATTGGTATATCTCTTGACTTTCTTCCATTAATTCATATATACACAAATGAATGGTATGTGGAATCCCATGTAAATGTGTAACAAGCCATATGCAATATGGGTTTCCCCGAAGGTCAAAAATTATTATATAGCTTTTGAGATTGAATACACTGCTTATTATTTTTAATTTAACTCCACTTAATATCTAATCTTATAACAATAAAATTTTATTTAGAAATTAGATTTTACTAAGGTAATATTTGGCTAAATTTATTTGAATTATAAACTCACATATCTTATAAACGTTTTTGAATTATAAAATTATGTATCTTATTTAAGAAATAAGTTATAAATAAAAGTGTTTGGATATAATGAAATTTGAAAATTATAAAATATTCTTAATCAAATTATATAATTAATGTATTTGAAATGAAAAAACTTTAATAAGATTTCAAACAAGTCAAAAATTTTCTATTCTTTATAAAAAAAATCTATAAATTTGTTTCACATTTTCTTTTCAATATTTATAAATCATTTGTTGATAATTTTTTCACAAAAACAACATCTTATAATTTAGCTATGAAAATTCTTATTAAATACATATTTTGAGAATAAGTTCACTCAAATTACTTTGTCTAAATCCTGAAAATGTGAAACTAATTGAAGTCAATTAAACATCAATAATAATTACAGCTGTGATACACTGGCAACATTTTTTTTTTTTTTTTTTGGGTTGAAATAATAAGGTTGGAGAATGTGAATTGAATCCCTTATCTCCCCTGTAATTGGGAGGGCCGGCAGTGTCATTCGCTTAAAGATAATAACGTACAACATTAGGTTATCAAACAAAATGACTTATGATTTTTATTTTTTTTTTTTGGGAAAAAAAACATCATTCAAACAAAAAAAAAGGGGGAAAAAAGAAAGAAAATTGAAGAAATTAAAGAAATCCCTCCAAAACCAAGGAAAGCAGCAAACGAAAAGAGATGTTTTTGTACAATGGTTTAGAGACTTGGAATTAAGCATTAGCCTCAATTAAGACATGGTTAAAAAATTATATAGCTCTTATAATGTTATCTATTGTCCTAAAATAATTTTATCTCATTTATTAAAACATTATAGTTATATAATTTAACTTTCTTTTATGACATCTAATTTATTGAAATCTTGCAACCTATTTTCTTTTATAGCACATTTTCGTTTTCTCAATGTGTTACCATTTTTATCAATTCTATTGCATGTTGGACTTATCCTCTTCGATGCCCAAAAAGTAATTCTTGGGTCAACTGATTAAAAGTACCCAAATTCATTAATCCAACTAGCAATCATCACACATGATCCTTGCATGGAAAAATACATTTTGGGTAATATGCATCAACATGCAAAATAATAACGAACATAACAACAATTTACAACATCAAAACAATACATAAAAACTCAATTGAAATAAATACCTCTAAGTTAACACTAACATAAATTCCTATATTTTTTTTTCTTGAACTCCAAAGAATTAGAGGAATACTTAGAACTCCCTAAAATAAAACTTTGTCCAAAAAGTGAGCTCTTCTCCATTAGAAGTTTTCTCTATTTCTTCAATTGAAAATACAGAAAAACTATTTAACGAATGCTTTTTCTTTTTTAATTGAATTTGAGGATGATAAGATATTGTGGAAGTTTTAAGAATCCAATAGCTTTTGAAAAAGTAGAGAAGTCTTCGCATATATGTAATATGTATTACAATTATAACATAGTTTTTATTGAAAGCATGAGATAAGTGAAATAATGAATATTTAATTTTGGCGTGAGATATTAATCTCGAATAATAGATGATACCTTTTGTAAATAGACCAAATGTCACGGGCTATTCGGTAATTGAACCTCAATCATCTATTTTCTTTGGATATTTACTACCCCGGGTACATATGATGTTTTCTCCATTTCCTGGCAAGCACAATGCTGGGTGCCAATGTGCCATATGACCCATCTGAAAAGGGAAATGATCGCAGTGTTGCTAGAGGAAATTAGTACTACATCGTGAAAGCAATATAAATCGCAACTAAGAGCGTCTGTAGTCCAACGGTTAGGATAATTGCCTTCCAAGCAATAGACCCGGGTTCGACTCCCGGCAGACGCAAGTTGTGTTTCCAGCCCCTCGTCGGTTTTTGTGGATGCTTCGATTTCCGTTGCCCTTTCTCCATTTTCTTATGTTGCTTTCTTTCTTCTGAAATTTTAGATGCATTCGATCAATCATTATATGAATATCTTTCTTGATTTATTATACTAGAGATCAAGATCAAATACAATGGTTAATGAACAAATGTTGAGGTTAGTCAAAAACCACGCAGTATTATTTAGTGAAAAAACAAACTAAAATTCATAGTTCCTTGGGTTATAGAGCTTCCTCCTTTCAGATCAAATACAATGGTTAATGAACAAATGTTGAGGTTAGTCAAAAACCACGCA
>JACFYI010000845.1:820816-848933 GCA_014898755.1 Handroanthus guayacan
CCCCCTCAGTTTTGGGTGTTGCTCTGTCTCTAATTATTGTGATGTTTAAACATAACATTGTCTAATTGTGTCATTAAAAGATCCGTGACAATTACGCTTATATAAAGATTTTTTTATTTTACTATTGACTTTGTCAAGTAAACGTCCTCACGTCTCTATAAATTATATAGTGATGTATTATCAAATCTGTCACAATAAATTGTGTATCAAAAGCTAACTTTTGTTGTGGCGTATTTTACATAGATTGTAGAACACATTATGTAGTTTAACTAATGAAAATTTGATCACCATATGCCTAGGGGTCAAACAACAAATATGTATATATTTTTTTTTTTTTGAGAGAAACTATTACATTCGACTATACATCAATATCATTGCAACAATATATTTTTTCAAACCAAATATGATTAAATACAATTCAAATAAACCAAACCACCATCTTGGTGAACAAAGACTACCATTCGGTAGATAAACACCCACACGCCACTGGTGGGACTCGAACCTTGCACCTCTGCTATGAAATAGTGGAGGCCGTGCCACTGCATCCAAAGGACGATGGCAACAAATATGTATATTTGAAAATTCAACAATGACATAATTAGGTGATTGTTTTTCCAAACACATTCAATAATGACGCGATTATTATTAATTTCCAAACCTCATCGATTCAATGCATGTTACGGCTATTATCCCTAAAATTTGTCTATCTCCAAAAATAAAACTAAAAATACATTACAAAATTGTTAACTTTTTGAAACCAAAAGATTAATGGTCGCAATGAAAGTAGTAGTCAATAATCCAAAATTAACAGTTATGATTCATATGATAACTAGTAATCCAGAAAATTGTTGTGAAAATATTATTTGTCATGACTATATTGGAGTGAAAAACATTCACCATGACTATATGTCATGGTGAATTTTTCTTTACCCCCAATGAAACTACGGATCATTACCGTGATAAAACCGTAACAAATAACTTTGCACTACTACTACTTTTTCTTAGTAATATCAGTTTTTAGCTACAGTAATTACTCAAATTTTTTATAGTAATAGCTCCAATTCTAGAACATCATCCAATCCCAACATATCAAAGCCCAATCTCCCAAAACATTTTCTCACAAGATTCTCCCATAAATTCGAAATAAAATAAAATATTTCTCACCAAGAAAAATACGGAACAAGTTGGGGTTTGTGTTGGTCCTACGCAATTGGCGGCTATACAAAAATCAAAGCCCATCTCCCCCCACCCCAAATAAGGGGTCAATGGTAGCATATATACAATTGAAAACCTTATATATAAAAATCATTGCATGAAAAATCTTCCGTTAGATACTTCCCGCGTAGAATATTGAATAAGAAATACCGACGCGACGTGGAAAATCTGCCAAAAGTACAAAATGACCCAGATATACACTCCCCACATCCAATGCCCACAGCTTTCAACAGTTTGTCTGTTTTCTTTGCGTGCTCCCCCCAATATCCTACTCTACGTACGTCTACAACCTACATATATACGTATGTTTAGGTGTATGTATAAATATACATATATGAGAGAGAGAGAGAGACAGAGAGAGATTTTCTTTTAAAATATCTTTAATTTTGTCAATACATTAAATAAATAATATATATTGACTTATTTAATATTTGAAATAATTTGTTACAGTTCTTTATTCCAAATTGAGTATTCAATTTATTTTAAATTATTCGTTTAATGTTTAAATCATAACTTTATATTATGAGCTCTCAATTGCTATTTCTCAGGGCAACAATAATATATAAACAGATAGAGTTTTTTTCTGCAACTTTCATCTGAAAATTTGTACTGTTAGATCTAGGGATTATTATTATTATTATTATTATTATGATTATTATTATTATTATTATTATTATTCAATTAGATTCTAGAAAATTTTAGTAAATTATTTATAACATTAATAGAAAAATAGGCAATAATATGCACCAACTAATCTACAATTTTGGGATGAAGCGCCTATGCGTATAGGTAAATAGGTAGGTGTGTATATAGGACACAATAAGTGGGTATTCATAAAAATTTTTGCTTTTTGAAGAAGTGAAAAATTGTAAAAAGAGTTGAAATAGTAAAAATCAGGAGTGTTTAGAAATAGTATTAAAAAGTAAAAAAAGTGCAAGTTAGAGTGTTTGTGAAAAAAGTAGAAAGTAGAAAATGGTATTTTGAAAGTAGGACTAGAGAATATGATGCATTTTATATTTTATCAGGACTAAAATATAAATAAAAAAGTTGTTACCTTTTTCTTTTCGAGATCTAAAATATAAGAGAGAAAGCATATGTAAGAGGTCTCAAAAAGGCGGCCTCCTTTTTTGGGTAACAGTAGAGCCACCTCGCGTATTGAAAAATAGCATACCCTAAATAATCAAGCAATTGGAATGTTTTTAATTTTCTTCATATACCTTCGTTTATTGTAACATCCTTGCAACTTGGTTTATCTATTAATTAAATTATTAAAAGTACATTTTTATTGGAAAAAAACAGAGCTAGGGCCCAATTAGTACAAATGCTCACTAAAATATCCTTAATTAACCTAGAAAAAAATCGATCTAAACCGTCCAAAGTCGTGAAGTCTATCACAGCTATATAATTGTCCTATTTTAATTAATGTATCATAGGTGCATGGGGAATGTGATAATAATAAAGATGAAAAGAATAATGGATAATTAAATTATTAGGCATGGAAGCCATCGTGGAATACTGGTCCACAAGTCCACGAACCCAAAAGTACACGTTTAAGCAAGTTGCATGGATAATTTTTCTAAGTCCTGCATCAATATTTGCGTTGAAATTATTAGAACTAGTATGTATAGGTAGCCCTCACTACTATAACTATGGCTTGCAAGTTGCACGGAGATGAAAAGGAGTTGTCAAATTTGTTTGTCGGCATATGATACTGGAAAAATTAGTGAAAATTATCGTTAATAATATATAAATAAAGTGATAATTACTTATGTTTTGTTATTGATGTTATTTTTTAAGGGATTATAATTTTTATTTGTCATAGTATGGTTTAATTAATAATAGAAGAACTGGTGTTTTGAATTGTCACTATTTATTATTAGTAACACGTGTATAGCGATATTCTAATGAGAAAAAAAACTATTACTATAACTTGGGAAAAATATTTTCATCTAATTAGATTGTCACATATATATGTCACTAATTATTAGATAATTTGAATACATATTTTGTCGCCATTAAATTTGTTGAAATTTTTATTATGATAAAAAATAATTTTTGAGAATCTCACATGCCTTGACTACTTGTATGTCGCCACTAGATATACATCCCAATTGAATATATACTAAACCCATAAATAATACCCTCATGGATATTTCAAAAATATGCAACATATATATACATATATATATATATATTAGAATTAATTCTTTCCCAAAAAGGTTCAAAAAAGCTAGTAAAAGAGGAAAACACTTTTTTTTTTAAAAAAAAAAAAATCTTTTTCGAACTTGAAAAATTTTGAAGATAATTTCTTGAATTAGATGCACAGGCATGGTCTGCTGTGGAAATCAGGGGCATTTCCAGTCTATAAATTAATACCAAATGCAGATAACGCAGGGTTGAGTTTAATTAGGGAAAGTGCTCAAGCAGATCTTTTGTATCATAAAGTCAATTAATTAAGGGGCCAATTTAGTTCATTTGGCCCCCTTGCTCTACAGTGGTCAAGTAAAAATCACATTGTACTATAAAAAAGTTCTTCCATTAGTGTACTGACAAACACCGTTAATATTTTTTCTGAAATGCTATTTCCAATACCCCATTCTCTAAGTCTAACATATTTGGACTTTTTTGCCCTTTTCATAATAACCTTTCATTCTTAAAAATTTCTCTCTCCACAAACTCATTTTCTCAAGTCTCAACTCTCTCTCTCTTTCTCTCAAAATTTTTTTCCTCCCACCAATAATTTTCACTCAACATTTAAATTCAACATCAACCTTTCTCAAATTTTGATGTTAGTATTCTAAAACTTACTTGTAATATTTATGACAACATGTATATACTATATATATTAGAATTAATTCTTTCCCAAAAAGGTTCAAAAAAGCTAATAAAAAAGGAAATCACTTTTTTTTTTTTTTATAAATCTTTTTCGAACTTGGAAAATTTTGAAGATAATTTCTTGAATTAGATGCACAGGCATGGTCCGCTGTGGAAATCAGGGGCATTTCCAATCTATAAATTAATACCAAATGCAGATAACGCAAAGTTGAGTTTAATTAGGAAAAGTGCTCAAGCAGATATTTTGTATCATAAAATCAATTAATTAAGGGGCCAATTAAGTTCATTTGGCCCCCTTGCTCTACAGTGGTCAAGTAAAAATCACATTGTACTATAAAAAAGTTCTTCCGTTAGTGTACAGACAAACACCGTTAATATTTCTTTGCACATTACTGTTATATACCTGAAACGCTATTTTCAATATCCCATTATCTAAATTTAGTACACTTGGACTTTTTTGCCCTTTTCATAATAACCTTTCATTCTTAAAAATTTCTCTCTCTATAAACTCATTCTCTCAAGTCTCAGCTCTCTCTTTCTTTCTCCCAAAATTTTTTTCCTCTCACCAATAATCTTCACTCAACCTTTAAATTCAATATAAATCTTTTTCAAATTTTGATGTTAGTATTCTAAAACTCACTTGTAATATTTATGATTTTGTGTTTATAATTTTGTGCTCATAAATTTTATAATTCTATGTTTATGACTTTGTGATTGTGATCTGCGATTACAAACTTAAATCATGCATTTTTAGGCTTAGGAAACCAAAGAACAAAAACAAATTAAAAAGTATATATATTAATAGTGTATTATAATATAATATATAATACTACATTAATAATATAATAGTATATATATAATATTAATAATATATTATGATAGTATATTAATAATAATAATATATATATATTAATAGTATATTATAATATAATATATAATATAAAAAACCAAAAACAAATAAAATAAAAAACCAAAAAAAAAAAAAAGTTTATACAGGCTCGGCGACCTTTGCCGAGCCTAATTTGTGGACCTCGGCCAAGTGTGCCAAGGTCCGTTAGCGGTGCTCGGCAAAGATAGCCGAGATTAAAAAAAAAAAAAAAATTACATAAAGCTCAGCCACGCTGGCCGAGCTTGTTCAAGGCACCTTGGTGGCTCCCGCAGAGGTGCGCATGAGGAGCTCGGCGCCTCCGGGCAAGCTCAAAAAAAAAAAAAAAAAACTTGGCCACAGCTGCCGAGCTTTAATGGTGTACCTCGGCCGAAGCCACTGAGGGTCACCGTTAAAGCTCAGTCGCCATGGCCGAGTTTAAAAAACAACTTTGTTAAAAATTTTACGAACAAAAAAAGAATAGACTCGTTTGTAATCTCAATGTATCTAAATCTCTTCATCGCCGAAATCATTTTCATTTTCGTAATCCGATTGATTCATATTAAAATTTGATTATATGTTTAGATTTTAATAAAAATATATGTTTAGAGAAAAAAATAGTTAAAAAATAGTGGAGATAGTTTTTTAATAGAGAGAGAAATTTTTTGGAAGAGAGTAGTTAATATGAAAAGGGTAAAAAAATTCAAGTGTACTAGACTTAGAAAATAGGGTACTGGAAATAGTACCCCCCTTCTATAATCTTGTGAAACGAGTGAATCATTAAAAAGCGTCTCGAGACGTACACTTGATATTATTTTTTGGATTATCAGCAATTTTACTCTCGATTGTTTCATTACATATATATAAACAAATTAAACACCTCATGAACTCGCATTATATTTTAGAGGTGAGCATGAGTCGGAACTTCCTAGTCGTCATGTCTTAATCCGGACTGAAAAATAAGAAAAGAAATCCTATCACATTGATTATCGAGATGAGACCAAGGCAAATTTTTTTATCTCGATTGAAAATCCGAACGCAACCAGAAAGATGATTGAAAAATTGAAATTGTCCTGCCCCGCTCTAGTTAATAATATAATTTATTATTTTATATATATAATAATATAATATGTATTACTATTAATAGTAAATAATATTATTATATAATTACTATTAATAATATTATATAAAATTATAATATACATAGGATAAAGTATATACTATTATAAATATTATTATCTAATTATTATTTGTGTCCCAATTTCATCCCGGTCCTATCCTGAATTTTTCGGGATGGGACGAGATCGGGATTGGGACACTTTCTTGTGTTCCGAATAAAAATTGAGCTGAGATCAGGTATTCTGACCTATCCCGTCCCGTCTTTACCTCTATTATATACCTTACCTATTGGTCAAGAATATAGAATAAGTCATAACTCTGGAATCCTGAATAAAACCTGCATATATCTAGTAGATAGATTAAAGTAAAAATTGAATGAAAATTGGAGAAGAAATAAGGAATTAATTACATGACAGATTATATTAGTTCAATAGTTAGTTCTACATTGAAAGAAATATCTTGTGAGATCCCACATAGGCTGACAAGGTGAACGAAGCCTTCCTTATAAGGGGGGTGGAAACCTTACCCGTTCAGTCGCGTCGTGCCTTGACACGAACAAAACCGTGAGGCCTGTAGCTTTGAGTTGGGCCACAGCGGACAATAATTGGGCGCGAGTTGTCGGACTGTTACATATCTATATCTATATCTATATCTATATATGTATAATCTATTATTTGAAATTTTTATACCCACATGAAATGCATTATTTATTGGCAATGTATAGAAATCAAAAGGACAAAATGGGCATAAGCAGTTCGTCCCATCAGTTTTGCTAACCGAAGAAAGTGCTCAAGCATGTTGTAAATGTTTATACAGTACAGGGTTCTTTTTATTTTTCCCCAAAGGTCAAGGGGGCAAAATGAAATTAACTCAATAATTAATAACTCTTCGTACGGATAATTAAATGTATTATCCCAAATATCAAAATCTGCATTAAATTGCATGGACAAAGAATTTCCTCGGGCATGGGGCAAATTAAACAAATCGAGAAATCGAGATGCCTCAAATGAAGTATTTAATAATTTAACTTAATTGTGCATGTGCACATCATATTTCTAATGAGCCAAGTACACTGGAAAAAAAATAAATAAATAAACAAACATATATTTTTTTTTGATGAATAAATAAATAAACATATTGATTGAGGATGTTTTGAGAAAGTACTTTTAAAATAATATATTTTGACAATAAAACTAATTAAAGAATGTGTTGATGTTTTTGCATATATATAAAGTTTCTCTTATACATATAGTAGTAGTGCCATGTCAATATTTTATATCATTATAGTATTACGATAATTTAAAATATATTTATATTAAAATAATAATTTAAAAACATATAAATGTATATACTCTTGACTAATATATTGTTTGTAATTATTTGAAAATTAAATAGTACTTTGAAAAAAATTAAAATTTGAGAAAAGTTATTTACTTCTATTGTTCAAAATAAATCATATTCATTCTTAGAAAACAACATCAGACATAATTTTATTACTTAGCAAATTTTTTTGCTACCGGTGTATTTAAAGATTTGAATTAGGAAAATGGTATTGTTACTTGTTGCTCTTGAAATGTCTTTTATAGAAATATATGAAAAATATATCTAATTATTTATTTTGTTAAAACAATATTAGAAATTTGAAATATCGATGAGCTTCTGGCTAGTACTATGATTCCTTTGTTTTCTCTGTGTTATGTTTATTTTTTTCCCCTCTCGCTTCCCTTTTTTAATCACTTCACAGACATAAATGAATTAACTCAACTTTCAATTGTCATAGTCAGTATGTTATTATAATAAATTAATTTGACTAGAATATATAATTTATTATGGCCAACACGCATCAAAGACTTGCATCATGTACTATGAACACAAAACATTACAATTTTTTAAATTTTATATAATGCCATACGATATGAACATGACCATTGTCTAATATAAAATTTTATATATAGAAGTACAGTACAAATTTACATATATACACATATAATCAACAAAGAATGTGCAAAAGTATAACTAACATTAGCATAATAAGAGGACCCGCATTTTCATTTTATTTCAGTGCATATATACATCGATTCATATATTTTGCGGATTATGATATTACACATAAAGAAATCAACTCCAACAAAAGGCGAAAAGTGAGATGTTAAATAATTAACATCTTGATAATTGTTTAGTCATTTTTTAAGTTTTCAAAAATTTTATTAAATTTAATATCTAAATTTTCTAATTTTTCCAAAAATATAACTACGTCCTACAAATTAAAAGTGTGTATACATATATATGTAAGTTCTATATATCAACTAATATCAGCTATTACACATATAATAATAATAATTATTTAAAATACCTACATTATTGACGATTTATACAATATGTAACGCTAACGTAGCCATGACACAAGCAAGACCTTATTATATTATAAACTCCATAAACAACGAAATATCACCTTTTTTCTTCCTTTTTTAATTGATGATTCTCATCATTACCCTTCAGTCCAACTTTTGTTCTCAGTCCAAGCAAACAGAACTCACCGCCGAAAGCGTGTTTCCCATTTGAGTTCCTCCTTTGACTTTAACCAAAAGTCAACCCAATCCAAATTGTAACAAAAAAACAAATCCAAAACTTGGCTCTTCAGTGTACCTAGAGGGGCCCAAATCTTCATCCCCACTATATAAACACCCTCCTCATTTTCTATTCTTTCATTCCTTCATAATTTCCCTCTAAAATATCCCTTCTAAAGCACAAAAGTCAATTACATGGCTGAAATTGAGGATTGGAGTTTGCAAGCCATAGTTAGAGGATCAAGTGGTGATTATACGAAAATCGTTGATGATGATCAGAATTCATTGTTCGACTTGTCCAATAATTATTATCATGATCAGAAATTTGATCATGAGTTTCTTGCAAGCTTTCCTGAAATTTTCGACATTTCTACTGGTTCTGGTGATGAATTAGAAGAGCTTTACAAGCCGTTTTACCCCGTTCAGCATCCTCTTCCGGCTCAGGCTGTTCTTGATTTTCAGGAAAAGCGGCCGCAGATTGATGTTGCAGAAGAAAAGCAGCAAGGGCATGATGTATCTGATCAGTTGTCCGGGAGTGGTTCGGTTGCTAGGGTTACTTCTGGCTGTACACCGAAATACAAGAGAAGGTTCGTAATTAGACTGGGTTTAGAGTGTGTTTGGTTGAATTTATCTGCAGTATTTTATAAGTTCGTACATTTTATAGTATATCTTATGTTTTAGTTTTAAGAAAAGGTACAGCTTATAGGATCATGACAGATTAATTTGAGAGCTTATAGCATGTTTTGGAAAAATTATGAGTTTGGTGAAATGCTTATCTTAGTTAATTCGGATAATTATTTCAATAAATTACCATTACACCTCTATAGTTAGTTCAGATGACATTACGGTTACACACCTCTTTAATGGACTAATGGCCTGGGTATTACTGTTAATTTCACAAATTACAGGAGTGTATTTCTATAGTTTTACCAAACATCAAAGGTGTTGAAGTAGTAATCCCCAGTTAATTTCTTGGGATTTATTAATTATGAGCTAATGGATAAATGATTTTTGATGAAAAAAATAATTCTTTTGCAGGAAGAATCAGCATAAAAGAGTGGTGATGCAAGTTTCTGCGGAGGGTCTATCTTCTGATATGTGGGCTTGGCGCAAATATGGCCAAAAACCTATTAAGGGCTCACCATATCCAAGGTTAATCAATTTATACCCCTCTCCCTACAAATCCATATAAACAGACTATAGCTTTTGCACAGCAAATTAACTTATGATTGTGTGTGAACAGAAGCTATTACAGATGTAGCAGCTTGAAGGGCTGTTTGGCAAGGAAACAAGTTGAGAAAAGCTGCACAGATCCAGGAATGTTTATCATAACTTATACAGCAGAACACAGCCATAGCCTGCCAACCCGGAGAAACTCCTTAGCTGGTACTGTAAGGCAGAAATTCCCATCTTCGAAGAACCCAAATAGTAAAATTGTCAAACAAGAAAAAGCTGATAATCAGAAAGCCAATACTTCTCCAAAAGCTGAAGCGGCTAATTTTAATCAGGCAAACATCAAAGAAGAGAATAAGGAGGAAAATGAAGAAGTGGTTAAGGGAGAAAGCCATGATGATGAAGATTTTATGATGTCTGATTTTGTGTTCAACGAGGATTTCTTTTCGGGGTTGGAAGATTTTAATGAACTTATTTCGGAGATGCCTATAATAAGCCCTAGTCAACAGTTTCCTGTAAGATCTTGTAGTTGATTTAGGAATCTGTGTGCCAAATTTAGGACACATTTTATGCTTGTAAAGGACTGGTTAAAAGTACTTGCTTCTGGTGAAGCTTTGAATTTTTGTCCAAGAATTGCATATATATAGTTATAATTAATCCCATTTTGATTCCTTTTTTTTTTTTTTTGATGAATGATTAATCACATTTTGATTGATCTGAGAGAGATATAATTGTTGATGTCTTGTGTTTGGCTTGAATTATAACTCGTTCTGATTTATATTTCAAACGATTTTAATTTTAATTTTTTTTATTATTATTGAAAGAGAGTCATGAAGTTTAAGTTAGGCATGCATGGGTTAGAGTAAGCAAACAAAGCCTTGTAGGGGCACAATGCCATGGTATGGACCTTCCCGATTTGTAATTGGATATTTATTGATTTGGTTCTATGTGTACACATGTATAGTTGCATAAATAATTACAAATATGCACATGGACAAATATGCGTCTGCAAATTGGGTTTGTCTGTTTGGATCATGTGATTCAACGTTCATTTCACTATCTATTAAATTTCACAAATAAATGTTACATGTATTAAATATTTTTATTAGTCTGGGCATATGGCATGATAAAAACGTTGCGTGTTTAAATGCATTGACTCAAGGTGAATAAGACTATGAATGAAATATAGTTATGAACTAGAATAAAAATTAAAACTATGAAAAAAAACAGTTCATAAAAATGAATTTACAGTGTATCAAATATTTTCACGTTGTTTGTTTTACTCATCAAATAAAGTATGTTATAAAACACCTATTAAAATATTGGAACAGAAAATCAAATTAAGGTTTGAATTATTAACCACTGACAGTACTATTTAAGGGAGAAAATTGGGCCAAAATGCAATTAGACATAGAGGTGAGAAATTTGACTTCTTCTTAACTAGTTTGTGACATCCCATTCCCATTTCGCATGGAATAACGAAAAGTGGATTAATTAAAAACAAAATAAGAAGGAAAAAAAAGTGAAAGTGTAGATACCGTGTAAGCCTTAACTTAAGAACCAATGTGTAATCGTTGAATATATATCCATCTTGAATTGTTCTTGACTCAATTTTAGGTTGTCTAGGATGAATTTTAAGCAATTCTTGCGTCCACCGGGCACAGACCTCGAGCATGACAAAAACAATATTGATTCAAACTATGTGAAGTATACTTTATTTCATAATATAATATATAGTTTCATAATAACATCGATACCAACCTCATAGCTTTTACACCAATACACAAGCAATTTCTACACGTAAATAAATAGTTGTTAGGTTATATCATGCATTGACTACACATCATATACTTTTGCTACCCATCTTAACAATCCACCATACTTGACCTATCATCATGCAGCTGCAATTTGCAAATCTAAACACGCTTTTTTGCTCTGGCCAAGCAAAGCAGCCGCAGAGCCCACAAAAGCCGCATTGATATAAGTCGTGGGTTCCAAATGCGAGAAATCTGATCTGGAGTCAGTGAACCGGTCATTTGAATCTGGCCCACCAACGATCGCACCCACATGAGTATTGGGGTTCGGTTTAGAGGAAGAATACCAAGTCGAATAGGCATCGGTGCAGCCCAATTTGGCTGGATGGGTACGGATTGAGGGAAGGGACGAACCCCTGTGGTGCAGCTGAGTGGGAAATTTGGTGACAAATCCAACCATGTATGATATATTCAAGGGATTGTTTCCAAGAATGTAGTCCACCTGCTATGGGGGAAAAAGAAAGGTACTCTTGGATTGTGGTAGCCAAAGGGACCAGCTCACTAAAAAAAGAATACTTAGATAGGGAGGCCATGCTACTATGCTACATAAATGCAGTTTTACCTAATTAATAAGGGAATCTTGGAAAAAAAATAAAAATAAAATAAAGTTCTATAATTGAGGCCAGGGGAAAATATCGTTTTCAGTTATGTAACTATATGATTTTTTACGTAGTTATAGTTCTGTATGTATTAAATTAATAATTTTAGTCCTATAACTTAATACCAATTTTATCTTTTTAGTCCTTTTTTCTTTCAATAAACTTTTTGACACCAACATTAAACATGGCTTGCCCATGTTAGTTCAGTCAGCATGAAACACAATTCTGACAAGCTACATTGGATTTTGGAGCTAAAAAATTCATTGCCAGCAAAAAAGGGAATGAAAAATGTAAAATTATTTTAGGTTAGGCTAGAATTGTTAATTTAATACATATAGGATAAAAAAAATATATGTTTATAGGACTAAAATATATTTTTTCCTTGAGGACTATAAATATGCATGCCACAATGATACATACTAATTTATATCACTTGTCACAAAAAGTGTTTGATCTTTTATTTAATTTGATAAATATACATTAAGTATATTAAATATTGTCTTACAAAAATATGTATTTGGTTATAGATGTAATAAACTCGGATGCATCCCCACAATGGGTAGAAAAAGAAACAAATTTTGGACTAGAGCACCTTCCTAGATTAGTCAGATCCACCATTATTTCAGTTATTAATTACAAGGACAACATTTTGAACCTTTTAATTACATCTAATTTCACTAGCATATGCCCCATAAGTGTTCTATTAAATTTCATTAATAGAGAGTTCAATTTCAATATAGGGGAATTTCATTCAATTCCCCTATAAGTGTGCTATTAAATTTCATTAATATTTGCTAGATATACTTCAGTTAGATCAAGTGTTTTTATAAAAAATAAATATTTAACACTTTTTGTATGAATCCCTAAAACGAAACAGATGATGAAATACATATGCAAAACTGCTTCTTTCTTCTTGCTTCAATATCTTTCACTTGACCAGAAATAATATGGTAAAAACAAGAAATAATGTTATGACTATAGTTTAGTGGTATAAATTTTGAAAATGTGCAATAAATTTCGAAAATGTGCAATAAATTTCCTATATGAAAACATTACTACATTTTATAGAAATTTATCTACTACAATTTTCACATAACACGAACAATTAATACTTCCACTACAATTTCATATATCTTCACATAATACTGGCAAGACTTTAATAAAATTAACATGAAAATAATCAATTTCAATAATTATATGTAATTAAGATGAATTTTCAATAACCTGTGACTTTGCAAAGGCAGTAATTTTTGAGGTAGAAAAATTAACAGATCCACATTGAACTCCCTCAACACGAGCTTGGGATAAGGTCTTGGAATAGACAAGAAGTATCATGGATGCACTAGTAACATATTGTAGGTTACTGCTGTCTCTGGTATACAACAGCCCACCTGCAAATCAATATTTGTACATATATATATATATATCAAATTTATTTAATTTTTCTGATTTGCTATTAAATCTTGGTAGTAGAATTTTAAGTTTAATTTTAGGCTCACCAGGGGTTGTCTTAATCTGGACAGAGCTACTTCCTGGCATCAATCCACAGACAAATGAATCAACACCACTTTTATACCTGGACAGATTTGTGTTCCCTGCGAGAAATTCCTGGTTTAATTAAAAAAAAAAACAAAAATGTTTTAGTTCGTCTTCTGCAATAGTCATAAGGGGAAAAGTGTTAAACAGTAGGGGCAATTAGCTATACACTCCTTTGGGTACGTTTAGTAACAAAAAAAACACTCCATATGGTTTAGAAATTATGACATGGGCATCAGCAACCAAAAAAAAATTACTATGAAATTCTTATAAAAAGTTTGAACAACTAATGCGATTGAAAGTTGATATTAATAGGAAATAATAGTGGTGGAAAGTCACTTACCACAGCTTTGCCATGACAAAATACGTAGCTTCAGTGAGGGTTGCGAAAAATTCACCATGAATATAACTGTGGCGGATGATTTAACCTCCGTATATAGGCCATAGTAAATGATATTTTCACATTGGCCTTTTGGATTATTGGTTTCTGCTTTCACCACAACTGTTAATTTTTTGTAATGACTATGGTTTCCACCACGACAATTAATTTTTTGGTTGCCAAAATTTAGTTGTTTTGTAGTGAATTAATTTCATAAGTAGATACTTTCGTAGCCAACTCTCAACTATGAAATTGACATTACCTAATATAATATTCAATTGATTCGATTCTAACAAGTATGGAACAAGGGAATAGATTGGAAATAGATCGATAGAAAACTAAAGTCTTTCTATTCTATTTTAGACAGGAATTCCAATCGACCTAAAGCGTATACTTCCATTTTGTTCTTCTTTAGCTGTTGTAGCATAAGCCGTAAGGTTTCTCTCCTACTAATGAATCATAAGTACCTATCTATTCTATATGTTATGTTTTTAAAGATAAGATTAACGACGAGATCTATTATCCCTTTTTGCATGTCCTCGGAAATTTAAAGTAGGTACAAATTCTCCATATATATATATATATATTAATTTTAAAACTTAATTTACATTTGCTATAGAAAATTAATGACTAGTGCTTGCGCAATATTAAATTGGACCCCTTGACAACTTAAGCGAGTTAGATTAACACTTCTATCTATAATATTTTAGTAAATATGTTAGACTTTTAGCAAGTCTAATTGTAATATTATAGGTGCCGTTAAGTTTTCTGTCAGCAAAACTAATGACAAAAGGTCTAATTATATTGTTCTAACTTCCGTTAAGTTTATGAAATCATGGAAATTGTTTATGTAATTAGGTCAAAGTTTGGAGTGGCTGAAGTAATCATTCTAAAGTTCATTAACTAATTAAACTTTAAATTATGCTACTACTTGCCTTTGCAAGTAAAGTTTGAGCTCCAGCAAATTTGTTATCCCAACTAAACTCAGAAGCAACTTGACTCCAGTCCTCATTGCTGGCCACATAGTTCAGATAGGTGCCATCTCCACTTGCCTTGTGCAGCCAAGCTGCTGCCCAAAGCAATTCATCCTTGTACAAATTTGAGTTAGACCATAAGCACAAAGCTAAAATAACTAGATAATTATGAAATATTTTTCCATGTTTCTTAAATTTATTGCCTTATTCCTTTTAGAATAAAACTATATTTATCGAAATGGAACCTTCTACTATCCAAATCTATTATGATATGATCCGACATGGATCATAATATGAATCCATTACAGAAACTATTCTCAAAACACTAATGCAGTACCAAAATGTCATGGTAAAATTGAATTGAACCCGATAAACACGATCAAGATCCTTAGTAAACCCAGAAATTAAGGGAGATCAATTCAAATCACTCCAAGTAATGCCAACACACACAAGTTATAATTAATTGACATATAAGCATTTTGTATAAAAAGCCTCATAATGATCTATGGAAAGATACACTTTAGTTAAAACAAACACGTATTCTTCTAGTTTACTTTTCTCAACCCTTTTATGCAGTTAAAAAGCATAGGAGGATCTTCGATAGGACACCGGGCCCAGTGATACTAATTAATTTTTTTTGTTTTATGCTTCGAGTGATTTAAAAGATCAATGAGGCATTGAATTTATGAGAACGTATCATAAGCAAACACGACTTCAATATGTTGGCCATGTCAAATGTCAAATGACGTGTTTGAAATTAACCAACCAAACACCTAATATTTTAGTATATATTAGTTAGGAGAAGTTTTTTAGAAAGTTACTTCCTCATCATCGCAAAGAAAATGTATAATTTGATTTTTAAAAGTCAAAAAACTACAACAATCACCTCATGATAAAGCTGTACAGCCTTAAAATTATGGAATTCCCACCTCCTTAAATCGTCATACAGTGTTTTTTGTTGACATTCAAACATCAAACTTCTCATCCTTCTACCGACCAAATTCAACACAGGTTGAAAATATACCTGATAACCTGAGTAGGAGCAATAGAACGGGCAAGAACCCTGGTAAGATCCTCTGTACTTGTCTGCAAGCTCAAACAACTGCAAAACAATAGAAATTCTAGTCTGTAAGTATAAAATATTATGTCTCATGGGAAATGTTGAAGTACGATATATATAATCACCAATTTTGAGTGGCGAAGGAGGCGCTTGGAATAGTTAGAATCAGCCTTTTTGAAAACAATAGATGCCGCGGCAAGGGCGGCGGCTGCCTCGGCAGCCACCTCAGTCCCCGGAGAAGTAGGAGTGATCTTGTAAAGTGTTCGGGGCGTGTCCATGTCTTCCGGCCGCTCCCAACAGTCGTGATCTCTGTTGCCGTCGCCTACCTGTCCAAACATATTGCAAGTAAATAAAAGAGAGCGTTTTGCATTAATTTTGGGAGCAATTTTTAGCCTCTAATGGTTGAAAAGGATTTTTTTTAAAGTGTTTAATAAAATAATTTCTATTTTCACCAGAGTGAGTTTAAACTAAAATCAGTCAAAATTTAAAATATCTTATGAGTTGCTTTTAAAATCTGCCTCTATCATCAATATGACAAACACCTATTTTTTTAATATTTTTTTACTTTAAGTTTCATACAGTCTCAATTTGACTACTAACTTCTCAAACTTTGCAAATAAAATCACCTCATTTCACTACCAAACTGTGTGAATAAAAATTGCTTATTTAAAGTAAGATAATGTCAAATACTCTCATCGAATGCTATATTGGGTTTTTCTTTCTTCCTTTTTTTTTAACACAAATTAATAAGTTATTCACTTTTCTCACGTTTTGATATGTCTGTTTAGGACAAAATATCCACTAGATGCATACTGATGAAATAATACCTCAATATAGTCAAACTTCCATGTTTAAAGAGAATTTAAAGATCATTATTTGCTTTGTCTATGTGACTATGTGCCTTTTTATAGGACGCATCATCATTGGCGTTGTTTATGAGAATGTCAAACATTTGCCTATTATAGGACTACCGACTGGGGGGCTATAGTGGTATTAAACCTCCTCTCACATGCAATTGAGCCTCTATGTTTGAAGATATATGGGTTCCTTTTCGAGCCTTTCAACTGAGGCCATGATAATACTAACCTCCTCTTATTTGCTAAAGGAGCCGAGGAGCTTGAGTCAATTTATACATTATTCATCCTTTGTCACATTTTGAATTGCCACCTCAATATACATTCAAAGCTATATGTTCAACGATGAATTTGGTTATTAATCACTGGAAGTTTGAGATACGGTTTGAGTCATTCTTTTTCCTTTTGAGAGAATTTCCTTCTTTATTTTTATTTTCTCATTGAGAAAGTTTTGATAAATAATTTTGTCCGCAACAATATGTAATTTCCCAATTGTACCTCCTTAACTTCAGTTATAAAATTATTTCTCTTCAACCATACATGATACAATCCGGATAAATCACATAAATTCGTATATTGTTGTATCGTTTATTATAAAATTCAAATCGATGACACTATCAAATATTGATTAGTAGATAATTAATATTCTTGATATATAACTTGAAAAGTACACATAGCAATCACCTGAGTGTATAGTGTGGTAGAAGAAGTGTGGGCTCGGAGTAAGAAATTCGTTCCCCATCGTATCGCACTTCGGAGGTTGCGGAGTTCGTTGGCCGAGTCTATCTCATTTCCGTATTCAGTAGCTGCCCAACTCAACAAGCTTATTGAAAACGCCATTGGCCACCCGAACTTCACATTATCCCCCGCATCATAGTAGCCTCCACTCAAATTCACCTGCATCAAGGTGCCAAAAAAGTTCACGCACCAACATTGAAAGCTTGTAATATTATAGAGGTAATTACGTTAACACCTCTTAAAGTTCTATTTAACTATAGAGATACTTTTTGTAATTTGAGAAATTACAATAATGCATTTTGTCGTCTTGGAGGAGCTTGTGTAACGTTACAATTAGACCATTGAAAATTTAACATATTTTAACTGTAGGTCTTCTGTTAATCTCTAACATGCATGTTTAAGTTTTCAAGCTAGGGGTTTAATTATAATGTTACGCAGGCTCCACTAAAAATTTCTAGTGGGTCAAATTTACGATAGAGAGTGTAAATGTTAGTTTTCAAATCTCGATAAGGGAGTGTTGATGCGAGTAATTTATTTGTTAGTGAATTCAAGAGGGTAATTTGGTGTTTATAAGTGGGAAAGTATGGATCATACATTTTCAAGAGAACCATCCGAGAGAGCAGAGTCAGCCCTCCACTTGACTCTTTGGCTTGCGGGCAATTTTCCTGACCTCTGGCCTTCAAAGAACAAAATGCCTTTGCTTAAGGCATCCTGGTAATCGTGAGCAGTGTCGGAAGAGCACAAGTGGCGATTATCTTTAATGGATTCTGCACCATTCGAGATGCAAGAAAACATGATCATGATAAATATCCAAGTTAGAAGATGAGAAGCCATGTTTTTGAATCCTAGCTAGCTTCGTCCTATTGATTGGCTATATATATATAGAGAGGGATAATTACTAGCATTCCTTGCAGTTTAACGTAACTATCAAAATAGCCCTTGAGGTATGACATAACCACCATAACACCTTATGCAGTTTAGATAATTTTATTACACCCCCTTACTATTAATTCAACAAAGAAATAATTACAATTACAATTTCATAAAAATCCTGAAACATTATAAAGACCTTTTGGATCACGTGTGTAGCTGTAATTATGTATAAATTTAGAGCGTGTAACTGTAATTATACATCAATTAGCAGAACTAACAAAAGAGATGTAATGCTAATTATCCAAACTTCAAAGGATATATTGATAACTGTGTTAAACTTTAGAATGTGTTGAGGTAATTATCCCTATAATGGATTTATTACGACCAGTCAGGAATGGCCTTTGACGTGTTTGTGTGTCTAATTTCATGCATTTCAGCATATATGTTGTCGTTATAATCATAATATTGTTAGTAAAATTTTTAGTTGCGTGTTTATTTTAGAGTTAAGTCATGAGTTTATATGTCTTTAAATTATCTTACAACATGTTTAACATCTTACGTATATACGTATATAAAGGTGTTAAAAAAATATTTGGTAAAAATTTTTTTAGGAAAGAATTTACAAGTTCTCAAAAATAAACTATGAAGATCGATCTCATGCATAATCACTGTTTAGAAAAAGTAAAAAGATTTTAACTTACATAAAAAATTTTAATATGCTTTTTCAATTGTATATTAAGATGTTACAAAAATATTTGGTAACAATTTTTTTAGGAAAGAATTTAGAAGTTCTCAAAAATAAACTATGAGGATCTCATGCATAATCACTGTTTAGAAAAAGTAAAATGATTTTGACTTGCATCTAAAATTTTAGTATGTCTTTTCAATTTCCACTATTTTAATACAAAAATTGTCATTGCTAATACCTTATAAGGTCTTTTTCTCGATTTTAAAAGAGTTTATTAATCTAAATTTGTGATTACAACCATTCAAAATTCTACGAAAGCAAGATGAGGGCAGCTGGAGAAAAAACTAAAAATGACTCTCCCCAATCATTTCTTAATTAGTTTTATTCCTTAAAAAAAATATACTCTCTCTCTTTTTTCCTTTTTCCCTTTTTCTTTTTTTCTTTGTTTTTTTTTTGGGCATAATTATTCTAAAGCTATGTATGTCGGTTTTTGACATTTGTCACAGTCTAAAGCCAATAGTACTTATAATTTATCTCGTAAATTTTCACCTTGCATCATATTTTTATTTTTTTAATAGTAATTAAAAGTTTATTTTTATTTTTTTTAAATTGCTTACATTTTATAAATAATACTCTCACCCACGAAAATCCCAATGTCCCATGTCCTGCGTTCTATAAAAGTAAGATGCACTACAAAATCCCGTTCAAGTTATGTAGAAATGATGTTGGGGTTTGAATTTTGGTGGCTTGCGTGTGTGTGTGTGTGTGTGTGTGTGTGTGTGATGGGATCAGATGCAAAGTTATTTCAAGACTAATTGTTTTAGTTGGGAATGGACATAGCGTGAGGGATTTAAAAGGTATGGGGATTGCTAAGACTTGCATCATTTTGTATTTGAATTCATACTTACATTCACAAACATTGAATTGCATCAAAGCAATGGAGTGAGATGACAAATTAAGTTCACTCATATTCCTATTTCTTCAACTCAATTACAAAATCATCAGTTCTTTTACGCTACGTTTTGTCTAAGGATTGTGATGTGGAAAGAGAAATATTCGGAAAAAAAAATATGAATTGAAGAAATATAAAATTCCAAGTTTAAACTTGTTTGATTGTTTAAGAAAATTAATAAAAATTGATTAAAATTGAGGTCATTAATATGTTAAAGGAGAGAGAGCGTCAAATTGGATTTTCTGTCATTTTGTCGATGGCCATGTTGCGAAGAAAATGATTTTTCCCCAATTTATTATATTTTTCCTCAAATTAGTTTCTTTTATATTTCCTTTATCAACCGAACAATCAAAGTTGTTTTTATTAACATTATCTTTTCTTTTCCCATGCCAGCCAAAATCCTTAAATCAAATATGTTGTCATTTTTCCTCAAGGTCACCCCTCAATCACTATCTTGGTTGCAATCCTGACTGCAAAGATGAAATTGATCATGATACATTGTACAACATGTCCATGAACTTCCAAAGTATCTAAAAACACGTCGATGAACTTCCGACGTATCTGAAAAACATACAAAGCTATTGGTAGATAGGACATGGGATGGGTTGAAAATGCTTATGAAGGACCATCCTAACTATGCCAGACCTAGTGGTAGGAGATTGCAACTTAGTACCCTTTCATCCTCTACAAATATTCACTATGTAAGGATCATGTTTTCCACACTTTGCAAGCTGACTAATTATAAAACACGTTTTTCTCGATTTTGTTCGAGTTGAAGGTAAGATTCCTAGATGCATTAACTCTCTTGACCATTTACATAAGAATAAATATTAAAAGTGAATTTGCAGCTAAAATATTAAATGAAGAATTATACTGGATAAAAATAAAGCACATGGATGGCTTTTGCAATGTTAAAAAGTCAGGGATGAAAAATCAATTTTACCCATAGTAAACTATAAGGTGATTGATGAGCCCATACTCCTTAACATCATTGTACAAAACATTCACATGCTCTTGATATTTGTTGTTGAAGTACTCATGAATCATGTGATAGTTTACTCATTTTCATCCTCATGATTTAAGCAGCAGAATCTCTTTCTTGTTCTGAGGGTTAATTCTTGTTGATTTTTGCAACAGTTATGGTATGTTTGGTTCAAGATTTTTAATCAGAAAAAGAGGCCAACTAAGTCAAAGATATAAAATAATTTAACTGTTCTGGTTGAAATAATGATTGAAATAATGGGAAAGGGGAAGGCAATTCATTTCCCTTATTTCCTTTCTCTTATTATTATTTTTTTTTTCTTTTTCACTTGTGTGGGAAATGAGATTTTTTTTTTCTTCCATTTTTTCCAATTATATGAATTTTTTTTATCAGATTGTCCTTCTCTTGATATTCCGATAAAAACCGATACAAAAATATTTTTTTTGGTATTTCTTTGGAAAAATTGTGTTTTTAGTTTTATAGGAAAAGGGGGTCAGCATTTCTCGTCCCATAATTCTTCAAATTCATAAATCATATCCCAACTTAAAGGAAAAGGTTACAACTTCAGTCCAAATCCCTACTTTCCATAAAAAATCTAATAGCAAAGTGCACGTGTCGTGCATGGTTGTTTAGTAGCAAACTTTGGAGGTAATTTTTTTACATTTACTAAACAGCCACACGCATGGGACGTGCGCCTTGCTGTCAGATTTTTTACTGGATTAAGATTGAAATTACAACCTTTTTTTTTAAGATGGGATGTGAATTACGAATTTTAAATATGTGACAAAAAATGATGATCCCTCGTCCTATAGGATTTTTCTTTTCTTTTTTTTTTTTTTAAGAGAGAAGCGATTATATTCAATCAGGCATCAATATCATAACATAAATATATTTTAAATATCAAATATATTAACTAGATATAATTCAAATACTTTAAACTACCGTGTCGATAGACAAATACTATTATCCGGTAGACAAACACCTACACATTGCAGGTGGAACTCGAACCTTGTATCTCTACTATGAAAAGGTTGGAGGTAGTACTACTTCATCTAAATAACGGTGGCCTTGTCCTAGAGGATCTGATGCAATTTTTCCGTATTTCTTTCTACGTAACAAAATTTTTCACACACACACACGCAAAATATTAAAACTCCTGTGGTGTTATCTGAATAATGACGTTGCTTGACTAGCTATTTTATCTTAATGGGCTAAAAGTTTGCAGAGTGAAAAAGAGTGCAAGACTCCTGTTTGTACGCATCAGGTCGGGCCAAATCAGGTCGGACTCCAATCGAATCCCAAAACTATATATATATATATATAAGGTTGGAATATTTGGGATCAATACACCTAACCCAAAAATAAAATGGAAAGGCCCAATTAACCCAATTGAGTCAACCCAACAAGGTCAACCTTAAAATTATTGACGCAATTAGAGAAAATTAATATTGAAGAATACAAAAATTTTTAATAAAAAAAAGATATTTTTAGTTCTCTGACTTTGGTTTTCAGTGTATAGATGGGGGTTAATCATGCATTTAATGGCTCTGTTAATTCATTATAGATAGGGAAAATTGCATTTTTGATCCCATAAAATATGTGTGTTTTCACTGTTAGTCCCAAACTTTTCAAGATTAACACTTTTAGGATATTTTCTTTGTTTTTTTGGCATTTTTGGGACATTGTGGTACTTTCCGTCAGTTTTTTAATGGAAGATTAACGGAAGTGGATGTGTGGTATACGTTCACCTTTTGTTTAACATCTCTCTCTCACACACACGCAAAATATTAAAACATATGTTATGTATCTTTTGTGTGACTTTTTTTTTTTTAACTTTTTTCTAATATTAAAAGACATAAGCCTTTTTTATTTCAATCTATTTTTTAGTCAACAATATGGTATTTAAAATTATACTAATTATCTAATATAAGCATTAATAGATGTTTTTATATATTTTAATATTTTTCTTTCTTTTTTCTTTTTTGCATTTTTTCAATACTTCAAATTAAAAAATGCATGGAACAATCTCCTCATATCGGGATTTTACAATGGAATTGGACGATGGTTTTCGTTCTGATCCGTATGGTCGTTTTTGTGGGATGTGAACCATGGATATATATACATTTTTTAATATTAAAAAATTTTTATTGTATAATTTTTATAAGAATTATATATAATACTAAATTATCAGTGTATGAATTATGAGTTATATGTACATATAATATTAATACGTACAAATAATACACACGTTGATAATATCCATATATATATATATATATATAATACATTCACATTCGAGATTTTTTTTAGTTAAAATTCACAAAAAACTAAACATATAAAATTGATTATCACAATTTTTTATTTTTTTAAATTGAAAAAGGCATAAATTTTATTAATAAAAGTACCAAAATAAACTTATATTTGTATTTTAATTGTAGTACCAATCTATTTATATATAATAGGTATAAAAAGTTTATTTTCTATATTTGGATATTTAAAGGATTACAAATATATCTACCCTTTTTTCTCTCGGTATATTTTTCAGTCATAATATGGTACTTAAAATTACATTAATTATCCAATAAAAGTACTAATAGAGGTTTTCATGTATTTTAAACCCTGGGTTATTTTTGCCTGCTGCAAACCATGCATGGGTATATATTTTTTAATATTAAAAAATTTTAATATTTAATATATTTATATATATAAATAATATATAAAATTAAATTATCAACGTATTATATATGGAAATTATGTAATATTGACTATATATGTAAATCAAATATATAAATTAGATATGTAATTTTACGTAAATGATATAATTATTATTATATTTATGTATTTTTTATACTTAATTTTTATGTATTTTATATATAACACTTAGGGCTTGTTTGCTTTATAGAATAGGATTGGATGTAATAGATAAAGTAAATAATTTATTTTCTAGAATATGTATCAATCCAATCTCATCATGTGTTTGCTTATATGAATTTGAAATAAGAATATCCCCGATATTATCTAATTCATTGTTTGGTTCACAGGATTAATTCTTGTGATAATTGATAAAATATCATAATTGACCTTCACATTTTATTATAATTACTTTTTTATTGCTTCATAAATTATATATTAGAGTTTGATTTAATTTAATTTTAATTTTATATGGATAATTTTGTCTGTTTCTTCATTAATCCTGAAGATCTGTAATCATTAGATTACAGATTAGGCCCCTAATATGTTATCCATAATCCAAGAGCAGTTAGGATGAAAGACGGGGCCACTTATTAATCATGGGTTCTAAATATGTTAACCAAACGTCCAATTAATATGAATTATGTATTAATCCCATGCAATTCCTCCAACCAAACGAGTCTTTAATATGATAAAACATAAGTTTTGTGTGTGTGTGTGTATACGGTATGTGTGTATGCGTGCAGATGTGTCCGTGAATTTAATTTATGCTTTTCTCTTTTTTTTTTATATGTAGTGTGTATGAATTTAGTTTATCAGCATCACATGGACATTTTGGTGACATTCACACGCCTATTCCGTTACAGTTTTAATGAGAAATATAGACGGAGGACCAAAAGTGCTAAAAAAACAAAGAAAATGTTCTAAAAGTGTCGAGCCTAAAAGTTTGGGATTAACAGTGCAGACACACATATTTTATGAGACAAAAAATGCAATTTTTCCTTATAGATATATTTGAAAAATAGTTTTTTTTTTTTTAAAAAAATATTTTGAAGTAATTAATTGTGGACAATAGGACATGCTATACTATTAAAATTATTTTTCTTATTAAACCTTATTCTTTAAGTGGTGACAACATTGGTTGATATCTAAATCATTATATTAATGTGATGTTGGCATTACGCAATTAACTTAATTTGATGTTAATTTCCATGTTATTTGGAATTTGAATTTTTGATCTTGTGTTGTTGTTTGGAAGCTTAAATTGCGTGCTATTTTAGTGAGCAATGAAAAATATAGACCTAGCCACTCAATTTTATTGTTGGAATTAGTAATATGAAAAGTGAAAAATATAATTAGGTTAAGTTGGGTCAAATTGAATTAGGTTTGTTAAGTTATTATAACCTGATGAACAATCAAGTAACTCGAACATTTCAATTTTATTCAGGTCAAGTTATGATTAGTCTTATAATTAGGTTAAGCATAAGGTTTGACTGGGTTCAGGTTCAATATTTTTATGTCACCTTCCTACTCCAATCCAATGGGAATCCATGGATTGATACCCCTATCAATACCCATGGCATAAGAAAGAATGCCTTATGTTGCATCTGGATTAATTGATTTCGAATATTATGAACATCAAATCTTGTAATACTCAATCCAATCACGATTTTTTATTTACTTTTTTAGAGAAAATTCATTACACCAAATCAACTTCATTCTATCAGTCAACAACTATATTAAAAATTAATTTTAAGTACGATAACTATCAAACAAACATGTAAACCTAGTATTCAGTAGAAAATAATCTAATATGTATATATATGTGATTTTTTATTCATGCTAAAATTGTAAACCGCCATGGAGAGGAAGAAGGCAGTGGGAATTCCAGTTATTAAAAGAAATAGAAAGGCTGATCAGGATCAATTCAACTGTGATTTCTTGACTTAGTCCAAACAACTCATCATCAACTATTAAAAGTTAAAAGTTTTAATTAGGTTAACAACCCACAGCAGATTCATGACTGGGTTAATTATAGGCGGCTCATGTTGGATTTATTAATAACGCCCGGGTAAAATCACTTTCTTATACAACCATTGCAAAGTAACTGAAGGTTAATAAATAGAGAATTAATAGTCATGGTAAAAGTAGTAATTAGTGATCTAAAATCAACAGTTTTGTAGAAGTTATAGCCAATAACTCAAAATTAACAAGCTAAGGTGAAATCAACACTTTTGCCGTTCCGACATCAAAGTGAAAACGTTTATCACAACTATATACCGTGATGGATTTTCTACAATTCTCTACTAAAATTGTGCATGATTGCAGTGGTGAAAGTGTAACAAATAACTTTTGACGATCTTTATGCTCTATCAATATTAGTTTTCTCAAATTTCTATAGTTTGTACTACATCATAAAATCATGTAAGGTCTCATGCCTAGTCGGAAAGACAAGAAAATTAATAATCTAACGACAACATGAGAACCTGGCACGGAACGAATATCAAGACGCGAGACATAGCTGCAACTATAGAATCCTCACAATGTAGACAATTTTTATTTACATGGGTGTTTCATACCAAACGATAATAGCATGCATACCGCACAAGAATAAGATAATTAAGTTTCATTATTGTTGACGTGACACAATTCTCACGATCTTCATGGTAAAACATCATATAAAAATGGGTAAAATATTTAGGACCCCGGTGTATTATAGCAAAGAGCTAGGAAGATAAACATCCTATATTCTTTTAATTGCAAAATGCCCCCTATGTTTTGAGATAATTTAGTCATGAATCCTAAATCACTATCTCTTAAAAGGTATTTTTGAACTACTGAATATGTTTGGCATTGATAAAGGAGGTATATTAGAATCAGAAAAATATAAGTTGTGATCTTTCTTTTTGCATATACAAGGGGATAATATGTATTTTATCCAAATAGAAATTTCATAATCTGATGTAGTGTTGATGACATTGATTCTGTGACTGTGTGTAGAACTATTCAAAATAATATATATAAATGTGCAACTATATATATATGTAACATGAATGTGTGAAAAAAAAAATTAACATATTGCGATGATTATTATAAAGTCTTTGATAAGGTTATGCTTCTTACAAGGTTTATACATGTCCCTAATTTTCCAAACAACCCTAACAAAAAGCCTTTTTCTCGACCTCAAGATAACTCCATGGGTAGTTGTCTAACAATTCTTTGTTTCTAAACCCTCTACTTTTTACCCTATGAGAACCAATTATCCTCACACATATTACTTGTAACTCCTGCAAATGTGCCTTTGACACTGTGACAGACACTATATCTATTTTGGCACGTCTGCTTTAAGGGAGTTGAACAGACCAAATTAATTAGGTGAATTGTGGTTGGCTTTCTCAAATTTTACAAGCTAGCCAAACAAGCCTCTATGCCGTCTCCTTTGCCCTCAAGTTTTATGCATGATAATCCATGTATAGATTTCTTCCTACCTAACCCTCTATATATCTTATTAACTTGAATTCCGACAACACTAATTCTCCTTAATTGGTGATTATCATATAATAATAATTAACGTTGATATTCCTGTTTGCATGGAAGGAGAAAACTTCCCCTACTTCTTCGTCCCTCCATCTTCGTTTCCGTTGTCAAATGATTCATCTTCCAATAATGTTTTGGGCCAATCCATGCGAAACGTTAACCCTAATCAATTCCCTTCTTCTGATCAGATTGATTTGGCTAGTCTCTTGTCTGCTGGTTCAATGGGCCAGAACCCGATTTCGTCGAATGTTAGAGAAGTTGAGAATGTCAGCAGAAACAAGGAAAAAATTGGTAAGAAGAAGAAGAAGTATGTTCCACCAAGGGTGGCATTTCATACAAGGAGTGCTGAAGACATTCTTGATGATGGGTATAAATGGAGGAAATACGGTCAGAAATCTGTCAAGAATAGCGTACATCCGAGGTACTATGTTTTCTAATTCATGCACAGACAAAGCTGATCATGCTTAGATAATTAAATTGGTATTATTTAGTTGATTTTAGCAATAAATTGATCATAAGCAAAAATTAAGATGAATGGCATTTAATTTTATGATCAGGACTGTTAAAGCATGGAACTAAAGCTAATTATCTGGAAGAAATATATATCTCATGTGACATAATCTGTATGAAAAATCAATTCAGAATATTATGCATAAGCAGTTCATA
>JACFYI010000845.1:875448-891105 GCA_014898755.1 Handroanthus guayacan
TAGTAATTTTTTTTTTATTTTATATTATATAATATATTTAATTATTATATAACTATATGCAAAATAATTGATAATACAACTACTTTTAATTAGATGATAGAAATGTTTTAGTTTGGTTTAATGAATAAAAAAAATTATTTTAATTTAACAAGATTGTTATTACTTATTATAAGACTTCAAGTACTCATAATTGTTGGGATGCTGAGCTATTTTTTGCTGTAGAACAAAAGGAGATAGCTCTTACAATAACAACATCAGATCAAATTAATTTGAAAATGATTGGATCGTCGATTCAGGCTGCTCAAATCATATGACGAGTGATAAGAAAAAGTTGCAAAATTTCTCGAAGTACAAAGGAAACCGTGTGGGGGTGACAACGAATAACTCAAAGTTACCAATAGCTCATATTAGTAATACGGTAGTCTCTCCTCAGTTTAATGCTGCTGAGGTACTGCTTCAAGATGTTTATCACGTCCCAAGCATGAAGAAAAATCTTCATTCGATAGCAAAATTAACAACTTCAGGCCATTTTGTTCTATTTGGTCCATAAGATGTGAAGGTTTGTCTCGACCTTGAGATTATGGAAGATCTAATAATGTAGGGATGAAATTAGAGTTAGTATATGTGGTCTCTGTAGAAATTGCATACATAGACAAGACGAGGAAAAATGAGACGACAGACTTATGGTACTAGCTGAGTCATGTTAGTTATTCCAAACTAGATACGATGATGAAGAAATCGATGCTAAAGGGACTTCCACAACTCAAAGTAAGAACAGAGATAATATGTGCAGGTTGTTAATTGGGATTAGAGCGATGGGGGAGATAAAGAGAAGAGTGTTTCAAGTGGAATTGGGATTCAAGTCGTTAATTTGGTAAATCACATCCCTGACCATTTGGACTAATGGTTGATCCCATAAAAGCATTAATCAATTTTCATAGTCAAAGTATTTAGTTTAAAATAATAATAATAATAATAATAATATGACATATATTTTTCAACTTATATATTTGTGATTTTAATATGTCAATTCAAATGAAAAATATTTATTTATGCACCAATTATTTTGTTTTGATCTTTTTTTCTATTTAATAATGTGTTATTCTAAATATCTACGAAGTTGTAAATTTCAGCATTCACACCAATTTGATTATGTAGCAATATCTTTTTGTAATTTTGCACCTCTTCTAATTGTTTTCGATGTTATATGCTATTTTGTCTTATTTAGGTTATTTAATTCATGTTCCACGTTTACTTGTCACATAACTCGCGTGAGATATTTTTATAATTCTTTATTTTCATATATATTTTTTACTTTTATTAGGCGTTGACGTTATTTTACATGCTTATATTCATATATCGTATTTCTTAACCTTTTAATAAAATGATCATGATTATTCATATTTTCCACTTTTAACTATATTTCAACTTTTGATTATTTGATATATTTTAGAAATGTAAGTGCGAAAAATAAATTATAACTTTCACATTTTTTTAGTAGTACAATACTTTTTTATTTTTTTACTTTTTTGCATTGGACCAATTTTGAGTCCATTTAAATTCATTTTAAACTCAATACAAAAAATATAAGAACCACATAAATTCAATTCTCTATACATTTTGAACTATTGTGTAGATATGAGACTCCATCTTACAAGTTTGTTGAAAATAGGAAAACAAATAAATATATATATAATTATTTCTTATAAACTTTAGGATTTTGTTGGATCCGTTATAGATCCATTTAAATCCGTAACCCAAGAAGACCCACCATGATCCAACCTAGATTCAACCCACTCTAAAATGTGGACCGCGTACCGACCAAAACACATGTTACATATTTAAACTAAATGAAAATTGTCATACGGGGATGTAGCTCAGATGGTAGAGCGCTCGCTTAGCATGCGAGAGGTACGGGGATCGATACCCCGCATCTCCAACAGCTCTTGTTGCTTTTAGCTGCCATGATCTTGCCGTCTTGCTTTTATCTTTTGATGAATATTTCTCAAGCTCCAGAGCCACACAGTGTAAACAAATATTAATGGGACTCGCATGTAACATCTTTGTCATCATAATCATAATCTCAATTCCCATGCTAAAAGATTCATCAAAACTCTATTAATCACTGTCAATCTATTAATAAAACTCTATTAATCACTGTCAATCTCGAATTTTGTCAGTTAATTACCATAAAATAACACAAAATTCCAAGAAAAATCATCCTAAAGTCCTACTCAGGAGAACATTTGATCAAGTAATAACACAACAGCCATAGCGAATCTAGACTCGAATCCAGGCTCAATAATTAATTGAAAAACCTCTAAACCAAAAGATACACCTCCTCCTGTGGTAGATTCTTTCTTCTTGATCTCCCCAACAACCTTTCTTGCCTCATCCAAGATCTTGCACGATCGATGTTTATACGATCCTTCAACCATATGTGTATGTCTCTTTCCGGACATCCCATGATAAATATATGCAAGAACGTTAACTCTTCTTTGCACGAACATACTTGTGTTTTTTCGCACACAAAAAGCAGGGTTCTTGTTTTTGTTGTTGCAATATTTATCGACTTCTCCTTCGTAGATAAGCCAGTAGTCGTACAATAATCCCAACTTCTGCAAATAAATAATTATAACTTAGTTAACTATGTAAATGTTAGATAATATGCCTCTGCTTGTAACATGTTTTTGTAATTTATGGCATCTTAGGGCATTCAACTAAGTTTATTTTAAAGTATCTTATAAATTATAAGATATCTTTAGAGTTTATATAATAAATTCGTGAATAATTTGGTTAAAATAAGATATTCAAACTTATAATAGATAATAAGTAATTTGTTTAAAATTACAGAATAACTAAGAACAACTCACGAACTTATTACAGAATTTTTTTCAAAAGATCTTACAAAATCCTTGTATCTTATTTGGGAGCTTATAAACTTTTGTTTTCTTTCTTTTTTTTTTTTTTGAAAAAAAAAATACTAAATATTTTACCTCATGAACATAGAACTGGAATTGTTTGTGTAATATGATTACCTTCCGACGACAGATTGTGAAAATGGGATCGCCGGAGCCATCCATAAGGAGGATTTGATCGGGTCGTCCGGTGTAATTATCGACCCGAAAGGCTAAACCGCCGTCGGAGCCATTAATCACAGTGAAACCGCTACAGCTGAAAATAAGTGATTTTCTCCAAACTGTTAGAGAAATTGATGAAGCTTCGCTAGTTGTAGCAGTGCCTATGATCTTGTTCTCTTCTTGCTGTTCATGGCAATGGTGCACTGTTCTTGATGTGGATTTCAAGAAGAAAAACATTCCTTTTTCTGAGAATGTTTTTCTGAAACCCCTCTCCCTCTCTCTCCCCCCACCTAATTAAATGTAATGAAGTTCCTAGATATTTGTAAGCAGAGATGCTTTCTGCTGCTACTGGCCCACTAACAACATTGTTTGCTTTTCCGAAAAAGCACATATGTTGAAGGAAAATTCCAATTATAGTTTGGGAAGGAAAATTTGATTAAAAGACCAATGATGATAGCTAGTGTTGTTACACATGAATAGAGTATAGGGATTTACAATACTTGATATATGAATTTATCAGGTTGCCTTTCTTACCATTCAAGAGGTATATTTTTCAGGACAAAACTTCTATTATATGCGTGATCGTGAGCCTCTATGTGTTAGTAATGAGTTTGAATTTTCATCATATTGATGTTGTCTGTGGAATGTGATCATGCTTCTTCTAGACTCTTGACTCTTGACTAGGCGTTAGATATGAAGATGCATATCTACAGAAGTCAAAAGACTTGAGATAATTGATTTATTGGGACCCCTTTATCATTCTTCGAAGCACCTTCTCATGGTAACCAATCCTCACCGAATACATGATGATGGGACAATACATACTTCGACCTTCTATATTGCGAAAGGATTTGGTTCATTATCATTGAGTATATTAACTGTATAACAAGCGAATTATACATGTTCTTTTGGTTAATATACAATTTTTTTAAAAAAAATAATTACTTAGAATTGAATTATACAACTAGTAATTGATTGGATGTAACTAAATCAGGAGAACTTTTTTATGCATGTCACTCATATAGATGGTGTTTGCAACTGATTGTAAAAAGCACTTATATAAGTGGTGTTTGCAATTGATTGATATACTCATTATCTCATTGTCACATACACAGGTGGCATAATTTGCAATTGATTGGATGTGATAATTATTTGATTATGATTTGTTGAAAGCTGTTTTTAAGTATTTGGAAATTGTGATTTGGCTGTAACTTCTCTAAAATTAATTAGCAATAATCTATAATATCATAAGCAGCCTTAAGGCTGCCTATGAGATGCTTTAAACTAATTTTAATGAAAGTATGTAATTATAATTCCAAACATCACGACTTTTGTTGGATTAGTGTATTATTTGATGGTTTCAAACACCATGTGCTTTTAATTATAATCTACTCCTTCTAACTTTTCACAAAAATAAATGATTATATATTTGCATAATTTGTCGCAAACACCACCGTAATGAAATATTTTAGAGGAAGAGAGAAGTTTACCTCACGTTATCATGTTAATTTCTAGGGTAGGCCTGTATGAATTTCTTGAATCTAATATGATGTCTGATTTTCTGTAATTTGTATTTAATTTGTGTTATAATTCTTCATTACGTTTAATAACTGCTCTTAAATGATTACTTGCACAAGCAAAAAGGCATATTTATATTGTGAGTGTAATATTAGACTGGAGTCGCCTTCACTGATTTGCAGATACTCTAAAACTAAGGTTAAATGTTGAATTTCAGTGAGAAAAGCAAAAGAAAAAGCAAAATCAACACATTGAAAGAAGAAAAGCAAGTACAAAAAGGAAAAGCAACACATTGAAAAATAAAGTAGGATATGTTTGTTTAAGGGTATTTAATGCAAGAATTTTAATTTAAATTAAAGAGTGATTAACATTAATATATAGAGATTAATGTATAAAAAGTAGCTATTAGTAAATTAAAAATAGAGAATTTTGGAAATTAATTAGGAAAATAGTGAAAAGGTGAAAATGAGATATTCAGTAAACTAACCCTGCTTGAATTTATGAGATAAAATATCATAAATTACCCTTTACTTCGGGGATTTTAAAAAAATTATTAATAAGAAGAAATTTTCAAATATAACTTAATAAAATCAGAAGCTTCACTATATTTTAGCCCTTTGTTTTGAATCAATAAATGAGATAAAAATAGCTGATTATTGGAGAAAGTCCAGCTTGATTATTTCTACTAATGGAACTTGATTAGTAAATTAAGTTATTTATTTCTTAATTTATTGTTTTAAGGATTAAAAATTAATAAAAATGAAAAAAGGCTGCTGTATATATAGCTCCTTTCCTGGAAACAGATTGAATGATTAAAAGAAGACAAGAACAGAACAGCATTACAAAAATTTGGAATTGATAGTGAAGTCCAAGATAGTACTATGGGCATGCTCTTTATGCTCTTAGTCAAATTTATGTAGCTTTATAAAGGGGAAAAAGGGGACCAGAAATTAATTGTTTTTTTTTTCCTTCTTTTTTTTTTGAAATGCTGAGTGGCGCAAAGAAAATGACACTAGAAACTAAGCAAAATAGACTTAACCCAATAGAGAAATTCATCATTTAACGAAAGTCTGTGATAAATTTCGTTCTCTCATAAATTTATTAATTAAAATATCATTTATTACTTATTAATTGTATGATGAATTTGTGATAAAATTTCATCACACATCGAAAAATGAATTCAAGTTCTAAAATTTACTATATTATGAGTTTTTCACAAGTGACTTTATTAATGTGTGTGTGTGTATATATAATTTGCTCCTTTTTCAAAATCATTGGTTACTTCACAAATTAATTAATAAAAAATTATCATCTATTTGTGATGGAATCTGAATATATATTAACGTCTTAAATATTACTGAAAATTTCTTTTAGAGACATATGCCTATTTTTATTAGAGTGTTACATACTAACAAACAGGGTTAGTAATCACCAAAAGGAGGGGGGCGGGAAACAAAGAAACAAATTAGACTCAAACCATTTGCAAGAAAATTCTTTTATGTTTTGAAACTACAAATGCTACTTGACGTTTGTCTCCATCTTATGATTTTCAACATTATCAGCCGTTGATAAATAAATTTTAACAGCTTTATCTTAATCGCAAGAAGATATTTATAATTTTAAAAGATAAGGAAATTTCTTTTTTTTTTTTCTTTTTTCAAGGCGTCAAACTTGGAAGGATATTGATAGCTAACCGACAAATATCTGTGTATGAATATTTCCCATTTTCCACATGCTTGTCTGCTACAGTCAATCCAACTGACTCATCATCAATGAAAGAATAAATAAATAAATATTATAAAAAAACTTAACTCAATTCAAGCTTCTACATTACGAGGAATTCAATTAGTAAAAGGAATGTCGGAATTGTGTACCAACTGTTCAGATTCATAGCAGTTTTTAGCCCCCAATATATTATATATATACATACTAGTAAGGGGCACACCGCGCAAGGCGCGGTGTTGTGCCCGTTTGTATAAATTGATAACTTTTATATTATAATAGATTCTATAAAATTAACATATATAATATATTTGTTTTTCGTGAAAATTTACACCAAATGAAAAAGAAGACAAAAATACAAAATAACACGTAGAGCATTTAAAACATTATTCCAATAATAGGCATCTAATTAATACGGGAAAATAAAAATCTTTTAAATGGACTCTTACATCATGCAAATTGTGTAATATTAAAATTTTTGTTGAAAGTGATAATTGAAGAGCTAGTTTTAGTGCCACAAAAGTAGAATTTTTATGCGTGTTTATTTATGAAATATATCTTTTTTTTTTTTGGTTTTTTGTGTAAAAGATAACATTTGTTCCATAGCAGTTTAATTTACTTTACTTATTATGTTGAGTTACTAATTACAACCTGATTGCATTGATTCCCAGCAGAACTCCAAAATTAAGCATATTTGAGGCAATGATGTAATTTGTGAGGTTCTAACCAAGGTGCATCTATTGCTAGGTGAAAACTACTTTCAAATTTCTTCTTGGGCTTGGATTCAGTTTAGGCCTTAGAGAGTTTGTGGAAGGATTTGAATTGCAATTTGGTAACATTTAAGTTCATTAACATGAATGAATAAATAATATCTATGTCAATAAGTAATTTTAGATAATATTTTCTAATAGAATTTATAAAAACAAATAAAAACAATGACTAAACAGTTCATTATCTATGTCGCGAAGTAATTTTAGATAATGTTTTCTAATAAAATTTATGAAAAATTAAAAATAAAAACAATGACTAAACTTGCGATGGCTGCAAAATAGCCATGTAACGAAATGAAGGAAAATTTAGTAGCATCAAATGAATTTGGTCCGGGACTATCTAAGTAAATACTCCATCATGTTTATTAATGTCTTTATTACTCCATCATGTTTCATATATTAACTATTTTTATGATAACACTTCATATTTATTGATTAGCAAAAACACTCAACAAATAATCATATAAAGAACGGTAGATATGAGTTTTTTCCTATGATAATATAATTAAAAGAATAGTTGTCATTTTTTTTTTCTGAGGGAGAAACAATTACATTCAATCATATTTATTGTTGTTTATATAATATTTCATTTTCTATTTTGTTCATTGGAACTTGCTTGTTTCTTAATAGAAGCAATTTTGGAAATTAAACACAAGCATTCCATTTTCGGTTGGTGTTATCCTAGATAGGACATCTAAAGACGAAAGTCTGTTGAATAATACAAAGCTATAGGAGCACTGAGGTGATAAATATCTACTTACTAAACTTTAGCAGTTGTACCATAAAATTCCATGGGATTCATCCCCAAATGTTTGCTACTCCACCCATTGTCGGCCCCCAAAGTGCCATCCCATGAAGAAACTCCAGAAGGACTTTAAGGTACTCGTAACTGCATTCAGAACTAAATCCACAGTTTTATAAGAGTTTATGTGAGAAAAATAATATGTAGGTGGGAGAATCCAAGGCTTTATCAACACAGAATTTACAAATGCATGGGATGGGATCAAGCGTGGGGATATGACATAAAGATTAAGTAATTGACAATAGAAAAGATGAAGCACAGATACACATAGATTAATAAGCAATCTAAAAAAACTTTGACCAAGGCACCAATAGACAGATGCACATAGATTAAGAAGCAATCTAAAAAGACTTTGACTAAATCACCAATAATTCTAAGTTCTCCTACTATTTTTAAGACAACTTTAGTATCTTTTAATGCAGTAGATGCAACAGCATTGGAAACATCGTTGTTTGCAGGACTTTCATCTATAGCCACCAACCACTCCACCCCATGACTATTTAAGTTGTAAGAACCATTTTGATTGCAGGTAGTAGCAGTGGAAGCATTCTTAGTTGCTGCTTTTTGAGATGGTGATAAGCACCGAAAAGCAGCTTCTGAGAGAGGATCACCAACATTTCCCTTGATGAGTGTTTTTTATGTTTGAATCAACCGTATGCTAGCTTATAGATGTTTTAGAGAACAAAGACATTAAAAAGGTCAAACTAATTCATAGAGAACAAAGAAGACATTCAATTCTAAAAGGAACAATAAATTATAAATAAGCAAACTTGTCCAGTCAAAGTGGCTACAATAGATTTTTCATTAGTTTCAGTGACACCCAATACCTTGGTGTAATTTGGAAGCACTTCTGCAACAAACTCCAACTCAGACATTACTCATTTTCCCTAAATTCAAGTGGGAGAAATATATATCATTGATATGTAATAATCTTAAGAACAATATATAGACATAATGTATCTATCACTTGATGTCCAAAATAGATACGCCACTCCGTGTGGTTATAATTTTGGGACCATTAAATCAAGCTTATAGATTGTAACAGATACGGTGGAGCATAATTTTCTAAAGAAACTCCTATGGAAGCGACTATCAGATCCCTTGTGTCAGGTAGCTTATTGTCAAAATGACCAATAATTGCCTTCAAATTACCATCCTTAGCATTAAAAGATATCTTGCTGCAAAATTATGAGAAAACCGAAATTAGGATATCAAAAAGAAAAGGCTAACATCTTTAAGAAAAACAAGACATAAAATAAGGTCACTACATACCTCCAGTAGTCTCAATATTTCCTTATGGTGAAAGGCCAAAACTAAAGTACCCTAGCCAGTTCAAGTTTTGTCATAGCAATCCCAATTTTTCCCAAACCGATAATCTAAAACTTGAAAGCATACTTCAAGTAAACATTTTAGTTATATTTTAATAATGATTTTCCTCTTACTTGCAAGCCATTTTGCACTTTTAATCAGACGCAAGGATTATCTATTCCCTTTCACAACCAGAGTTCAAAATTACAATAATAATTGACAATAAAAGAAAAAACTAACATGAAGATTAAAATATAATACTATGATAGAATAGTGAAAATGAGCATTTTCTCTTACTACAGTTGGTCTCCCACAAACGGACCAAGAAAAAATGCGAAATAGCTTAAAGTCAAGAATAACAATACCTATGTAATGACATCAAATGTTGACATAAACCACAAATGCTTACCATCCACACAACCACACATTTTATCAAATCACAAATATAAAATCAGTGAGAACAACCACCAAGTACATGAAGAAAATAATGATTTCAAGACTTAGAAGATGTTTGTGTAAACATTAGGCCTCTCAAAGCATCTTATAAGATGTCATAAATTATTTGGTAAAATTTTTTTTAAGACATTGTAAGATCCCAAAAAAGATAAGATCTTTTAGAATATTTTAGAAAAGTAAGGTGTTGACAACTTATTCTTAAGATCTTCAAAGCAATGTACACTACAACTTAAGACAAACTGTCGGAAATATAATTGAGTGGTTATTAAGAACTAAGAACTATAACGGTTTTTTGTAAATTGATAATTTACTTAGAAGCAGTTCTTAATAGGATCAAAACTAATAATTTAGAAGAATCATTTACCGGAGAGAACACGTTAAATGTCATTAACCACAAGAAATCTAATTAATTGATGGTACTCATGGAGTACCGCAATTGTTGATTACTTTTATCTTTCCCATTATTTTAGTTGATTTAACTAAATACTTTGGAAATCAGGGTAATAACATATTTTGATTGATTGAAATAATATGAATTACAATACTCGTATATGATAATCCTAACTATCCAAAATAAGTTCATCCAAATCCATTGACAAAAATTTTTACTCACATCCTAACATACTGAGGGGCTCTTTGATAGATTGTATTGGATTAGCTACATTAATTAGTGGCCTATGTCCATGTATTATGTCTCATTTCCTAAAATACCATCTTTCTTTCAAAAATTACCATCTTACTTAAACTAATGATATGAGAACACTAATTCACAACCGCTATTTTTAAGGAAAAAGCATAAAGATACCCAAACTTTCATAATTTCAACTTTCCTTTAAAATTCCAAGCAGATTAAAACTGGAATTGGTGAAGTATATAAATAAGTGATAAAGAAGTATCAATTGTACCTTCTTATCATCTCATAATACCCTTTTCTCAAAACTTGTTCTTCCTTGTATAGTGCCTCCATTTCAGCCAATTAAGCCACTTGCATCTTCAAAATTATAGCAGTTTGCTCATTCTTTCTGTCGATATCCTAAATAAGGGATTGTCAATCAAAAATTTCATACGTGTAACATTTTACTTTGGTGGTTGTCTCTCAATCTTTGGATTCTATGGTTTTGTTGTCAATTTTGGGTTAATTATCAATATATTGTGCATATCACTTTGTGCATTTTGCTACCGCTTTCTTGTTGGTTACTTATAGGGAATTAGGGATTGCATCTTAGTACTTCTATAACACTGACATATATTCAGTTAACAACTAACATAGAATAGATTAAGCAAAACTTATTTTACTAGAACAAAACACTAAATATCAGAAATTGCAACAACATAACTCTTCATAAGAAAATGGATTGAAATAAAACTAAAATAAGAGAAAGTAGAAAAATAAAATGCCCGAAAAAAAAAATCAATTAAAACACAAAATAGGAATAAAAACAAAGAAATGGAAGATCATCTCTTAAAAAAATACTGAAATAAGATAAATACAAAATTAACTGAAAAACCCCATACACACAAAAATATGAGAAGTAAGCTCGCCTCAGAACACATGCACTAAGTCAATGAAGAAGAAGATGCACAATTCGAAAATAAAATCCCAAAGAAAAAACAATATTTCTTGGTACTCCTCTATTTGTCATAGAGACAAAATTATCTTTTCACATCTAATTTCCAAGGAGATCTAATCTCCTAGATCCACATGATGTAAAAAATCAACTAAAAAAAGTCCAAAGCCTAAACACCAAAACAAAAATTATATTGACCAAAAACCATCCAAACTCGATAATTAAAAAAAAAAAGAGAGAAAAAGAAAAACATAGAAAGAAGTTGAACTAACTTAGGCAAATGATAATGAAAAAAGTATATATATTCAACCTTTAAATGAAAAATAAAACACTAAATTTCTAAAAACATAAGAATGAAACAAAAAGAAAATGATGCTTCTTCATATATGAAAAGAAAAAAATCAAATCAGCTTCATCAACTGAAAAAGAACAAAAGAATCTCTTAAAATAAAAATATAAAAAATAAAAAACTAATGGCTGATTAACAAAAATCAAAGAAGTTAACAAATACAAACTCTAATCAAATCAAGAATCCAACTCCTAAATACTACCGGAACAAAATCAAGCACATTGATCTTTGTGCACAATTGTCTCTACATAAATAAATTTCAATCTCTACACAAACTTCAACCCCTAACAAGCATGCATAAATAAAACAGCAAGACACACAAAAAAAATAAAAATAAATAACACTATCAAGTTTCAAAATATAAGAACAAGCACTAAATGCCCCTTATGAAGTTTAAAAGAAAACAAAGAGGAAGAGAGAGAGAACGAAATAGAGAAAGTCAGTCTCGAGTCTCGGAAAGCCAGAATATGCGTGTGTTAGGAGGCAAAGACAAAAAAGTACAAAAAATAAATATTTTCTTCTAACATCTTATTATTGGGCCCACCACAAACTCGACAAACTAAAAAGCATAAAGTACAAGTAAAAGCAACGCGGATCATTAAAACGGCACCGTTTTGGCTACAAGAAGATCTATTTCTTCTGACTGGGCCCACCATAATCCTGAAAAATAAATCAATGCACAAAATTAGCAACATACGGTACAAGCCAAGCATGCAAGAACCCATCAAAATGACGCCGTTTTGGGCACTGATATATCAAACTTATATTGAATTTTTTAATTTCAATTGTATGCAATTATATTCTAATTACTGCAAAACTGTGTGAAATTGAATGCAATTATTTTCTTACCATATATATGAACCAAGCACAAATTTTTTAGGCTGTGAATACCTTTGTAGAATCAAAACTTTCTTCAAACAAAATGAATGCCTCTCATATCCAATTGTCAGGGTTAATTCCAAAAGTTTAGGAACACTATAAATAGTTTAGTTATGATTATATTTATTATTATTAGTATTCCAAATATAAAATTTAGTTTAAAATATAAAGAACTTTAGTCTTCATTTGTTCTGCACTTCTATACAATGATTCATTAAATAAGTCATTTAATATTTTTTACGTATTCTAGAATATTTATATGTATCTAATAATTTTTTAATTATTTTTTGTTGAACCAAGATAAATTATGCAAGAAATTTTCATTTTCAATTTTAAGGTACGTTCTCAAGTCATCCTAGAATATTTGCTGATCATATTATAGTAAGATTCCCATAAATTTGTATTTTGTAATTTTCACTAATGTCATTGGTTGAGTTGTTTATTTATTTATTTTTTTCTTATCATTATTATTATTTACTACTACGGGTAATGCTATTATTATTATTATTATTATTATTATTATTATTTTGTATGAAATTTGCAATGTTTATATGTGTCTTATATTTTTATTTATTTTTATGAATCAAGGTATTTTACGAAAGAAAATTTGATGTTTTAATTCTAGAATTTTTGCTAATCGTATAGGAATTTCATTCTATTGATTCGTATTCTATAACTTTGCTAATGTCATGTTATAATATGATTTCTATTAATTTGTACTACTACTACTACTACTACTCCTACTGTTATTATTATTTTGTATGAAATTTGCAATGTTTACATGTATCATATGTTTTTAATTATTTTATGAATCAGGGTATTTTATGAGAGAAAATTTGATGTTTTAATGCTAGAATTTTTGCTAATTGTATATTAATTTGGTTCTATTGATTTGTATTCAATAATTTTTGCTAATGTCATGTTATAATATGATTTCTATTAATTTGTACTTTAAAAATCCTTTGCATGTTCTTAATATTCTTTTCATTTATGCAAACAAGTGAGATGACAATAAAATATACAAGAGTGACTAAACTCGATTTTTGAATGAATAAGGGTCAAGTTACAACAAATGACTATTAAAAATCCTATTTTATTTTTGGATGAATTTTAAATGATAATATTATCTCAAAATAATATTTTTATGGCATAATTCCTTTTTATTATAATGTGATTCTAGCATGCGATTGAGTTCCCTTTGTGGCAAATATTGGTTCTAGGTATAAATAAGGAAAAATAGATGCCAATAACATTCTACTTGATTTTTTTTGAATTTATCGTAATAATTGAATTTATCATAATAATTATCTATCAAATTAATTTTTTAATTTCTCATAAAATAAATTAATGTTTTATTTGGATTATAAATACCCACACGTCATCAGTGAGATTCAAACCTTGTACCTTCAATATGAAAAAGTGAAAGAAGTGCCACCGGGAGGAGGCAATTTTTATGTTTGTTAAATTGTAATAATTTGCATAAAATTTTTCTTAATACATGAATTTGAATTAAGTAAAATTATTACTTCTAATATAGCAAATCATTGAAGATTTTATAATAAAGGAATATAAGTACCTGTTCACAGAATTGGTGGCGGGCCCCACCAGAAACTCAAAACAATCAGCCAAACCCACCTCTTCTTGGAGTTTGCACAATGAAAAAGCCAAAAAAAAGCACCATTAAAAAAAATACAAAAGAAAAATATTTTCCTCTACCCAAGGTAACGGGCCCACCACGATCACAAAAAATCAAACTTTTGTACAAATATAACAGCTAATAGTACAACAACATAAAGCTGCGTGCAAACCAGAAAAAAAATGAAAAAGAGCTATTTTCTTCTGACCTGTTGAAGGGGGCCCCACCAAATGCCAATCACCGTGCAAACATAGCAGCAACGTGTACAATAAATTGAAGCATGAGACCTGGAAACGGCGTCGTTTGAAGCCGCAATAGAAAAAAAAAATCAAAAATCACTTAACGCGCCAGTGCACTGTAGGAACGCGCAGCCACGCGCCGTCAGACCAAATGCACGCGCATTCTCTCTTATAATATAGAGTAATATATATATACACACACATATACATACATATATATAGAGAGAGATAGATAGATACTGTCTAGTTGGGAAAAGCCTTGGGCATGGTATCAAATTTAGGGTAATAAAAAATAATCATGATTATCATGTTATAACTTAAAATCTCAATTAAATCCATTAAGAATCACATAGCGAAGTGTTATTTGTTAAACTAGTTATTACTATTATTACTATCTAACTATTTGACAAAGCATCACTTATATATATATATATATATTTTTTCTGACAATATATCTGTGAGCAAATTTAATTTTGTTACATTAAAAAGTAGTATGATGTAATAAATTATAACTTTATCACGGTAGATTGTATTTAGTGTGATAATTTTTAGTTTTCTCACAATATTTACTAATTATTGTAAAAAATAAAAGTTTTATCACAAAAAGAAATAGATTGATGTGACGAGAAATTTGTCACAAACAATGCATTAATATGAAGAAAAACATTTTGTCACTTAAATATATATATATATATTTGTGACGAATTCAATTTTCCTCACATTAGTGAGGAGTATTGCGAGGAAACTGCAACGAACTTTTTCATTGTATTAACTTATCGTGGGAAAATTTTAATTTTTTGCAACAAGATTTTTTGTCATAAAAAGTTAATCAACTTTTTGAATACTTAGGCAATTATTTTAATTTTATTCCATTTTTTTCTTTCTAACTTTATTGTGTCAAATTTATGTTTCCATTGTATCGTTCTATATAATATTTCAAGAAAAATTATGAATAAGTAAGAAAATATTATCATTATAAAAAATAAATAAATACTTTTAATTTTATTATTAATAGAAAACAAAACATGCAAATAAAGTCAAATTTCTTTGCCGTAAAAAGGAAAAAAAATAAAATAAAATTCAGCATTCTGTACATATTATTTTATTTTTCTTGATTGTGATGGACACGCCGACGAGCACACACTTTTATGTTGGAGGAATCAAAATCTGTGGCCGTGAATTGTGATAACGATTTTCTCCTATATGTACGTCTTTTTCCGTTCATTGAACTATAGGAACGTATAAATTATTACAACCCTTTCTTGACATCCTCGTACATCGCACGCCTTTCGCGACTTTAATTTCTAGTCCATAAATAACAACTAATGGT
>JACFYI010000845.1:904061-935032 GCA_014898755.1 Handroanthus guayacan
CCCAAACAAAACCCCCCTACAAAATATGTGACAATGGGATGGTACTTCAATAATATATGTCACAGATGAATTTGGGAGATCCATCACTAAGTAATTATACGATAAATGAATTATATGTGAGTTTGTGATACTACGCAAATTAATTTAAGGAAAAGTTAAATACTTAATATTGAATTAGTGATGGAATTATCATGGAGTTGATTAGATGTGTAACTAAATTAAATTTAAGGAAGAATGTTTTATGCATGTCACGTGTATAATCAAAGATTTTAAAGGACCAGACAAGTTTACCTAACGTTAGATATGTATCAAACTTCTAGAGCCGGTGTGTTCCATGTGTGTGTTTTGATGCCAAATCATTGTATATGTACAAATTCTTGAATTTAATATGATGTCCCATTTTCTATAATTGGTATTTTCTTGTGTTATAATTCATCATTATATTCTACTTAAATATTATACATGTTTTTTATGAATAACCCCTTAAAAGATGGCAAATTTGTATGTGTAATATCAGTTGGAGATGGCTTATTAATTTGTAGAAGATTATAAGCCCCGATTAAACTTCAAAATATTAGTGAAAAATAAATAAATAAAGCGAAAAGCAAAAGAAAAAGTAAAAGCAACACATTGAAAAATAAAGCAGAAAATTACCCCATTTAAAGTGAAAAATACTATGACCACATTCACAGTCAAAGATGCACACACACACACAGTGTTTGAGAAATTTCCCAGTTAATTAATTGTATTAACGGATCATGGAACTTAATTAATCAATTAGTAAGTAGGATTATTTCTTAATCAATTGTTTTAAGCATTAGAAAGGGAGTTACTGTGTGTATATTGTTCCTTTCTTGGAAACAGATTCAAGGATGAAGGATAAAAAAAGACATAGGACAGCAGTACAAAAATTTGGAATTGATAGTGTGGTCCAAGACGGTATGGGGCTTGCCCTTTATGCTCTTGGTCAAAATTATTTAGCTTTATAAAGTGGGAAAAGGGGGAAGAAATTAATTGTTTTATCAAGCTGAGTCGGACAAAGAAAAAAAATGGGAAAATTACATTTTTTTTCTTCTAAATATATTATTTTTCATTTTGATTACGTATGTATTAAATAAGCAATTTTTATCTTAAAAGTAATAACAATTTTGCAATTTATTTCCGCTTTCGCAATTTCAGTGTTGCTCACAAGACTAGAAGTACAAAATTTTATTACTCACAAGACTAAAATTGTAAAATTATTACTGCTTACAGAATTAAAATTGCCAAAAATGAGCAAAATATTGCAATTGTTACTACTAAAATTTGTTAATTCAATATATAGGTGAGTAAAAGTGAAAAGTCGTATACTTACAAAACAAAAAAGCAATTTTCCCAAAAAATATTGACTATAAGTAGAAACTAGCCCATATTTTTATGCATATATTATAAGATTTCTATTTATTAATGAAAAAATTTATCACTTATTGGAATTTGTTCAAGGTAAGATTTTGTTCTATCTCAAATTCATTGGAATATGATTTGTTACTAATTTTATGGTAAAATTGAAATTTGTCAAAGAAAGGAAAAAAAAAACTAAGTAATAAAGTAATTCCATTATAGATCAAGAAATTATTCTAAAAATTTATCACAAGCTCATTACGAATGAATCATTAATGTATAATTCGTACATTTTTTCTAAATTCATTAATTTGCATCCATCACAAATTCATAAAATATTTCATCTATTTGTGATGAATTCCAATATGTCACAAATATTGCTAAAGATGTATTTACTTATAGTGATATATGCCTCCTATTATTATTGTGTTCAATATTAATAATAGAGTGATTAGTTACTCAAAAAGTTACCCCTTAGATTTAAACCATTTACAAGAAAATTCTTTTATCTTTTGAAAAATACAAATATTTCTTGATGTTTACTTTCATCTTTCAATTTTCATCGGTCATTTGTTGCGGATAGATAACTTTAACAGTTTTATCATAATTAGAAGTGCATATTTAAAATAGAAAAAATATAGAAAAAGGCCAAATTTAAAATTATTTTTTTACTATTATATTTTTGAGAAAAAGCCATTCACATAGAAAAAGCATAAGTTGGAAATTCATCCCGTCCAGCCATCGTCCGCAGTTCATCCAGAAGCATTTTAGCATTCAAGTCATCATCTGCGAATTTTCCCATTTTCCATGAGCCTTTCTGTCTGCTAATGTCAATCCAAGTGACTCATCATCAATGAAAGAATAAATAAATACATAAAAAAAAATGTCAAATAAAGTAACTCATAAATGAAAGAATAAATAAATACATAAATAAATGTGAATCTCTGCCTAGACGATGCCAAAAATTTACTATTGAGGAATGTCGTGTTTTTGAATTTTTTTTAGATTAAACAATAATTTCTAATATTCTTATTAATAATCATTTTTACTAAAACGGCAGAAGTTACCCATATGAAATTGAGATCATAAAACTAAAATTAACCACATGTATATAAATATGATCAAATACCGTTTAACAATTTTTTTTTGGAATAATCCATTTAATATTAATTAACATTCTATGAAAATCTTTATTTTTCACATAGTTAGGAATTTCTAACTTTTTATAATAATCAATAAATTATTAAAATTCTAAAAAAAATATACAATAAAAAAAATTATACTTTTAATAAAACGTGAGACTCTATTTGGTATGACATGACCATATATTTTTCTTAAAATATCCTTTCTCTTTGTTTGTTATTATATTTGATTATTTTCAATTACTTTAACAGTATTATAACTATTACTACATGCCTACTGCATTATATATCCCACAACTCACCCACGTATAGTTGAATATTATCTTTTATGTTTATTAATAAAATCAATGTTATTATTTTTATATTGGATAATTTATCACAATAAATTAGAAATAAATTCATTAATAAGCATATTTTGAATAATTTAAAAATGTAATTGGTGAATAAATTATTTTATTTTTAAAAATTTTAAAATATAGTCAAAATTAAATACCATGGTCAAAATATTATGTTTCCCAAATAATATGGATTTATATGTGGAATTATGTTCAAATATGAGTTTGCATCAATAGCTTGTTATTATAATTTTCCAAATTATATTTATAATCTATCAAGTTCTCCGTCCCGGGATTTGACAATATGAGATATTTTTGTAATTTTTCAAAACCTAAATAATGTACTATGATTAGATCGAATCTTAATTAATGTTGACTGTTTAGAGGTGGTTATCCCTTGAAATTTGAATGTATGCACTAAGGCCACATCGATAGATGAAGGTTCAATAGGACTTGGTTTTTTCCTCTTTATCTTCTTATTTTAATCCAAAAAGAACCATATATCCCAATAAAGTTAAATATATTTGTAGTAATTAATTAAAAAGTCCACCATAATCTTTAAATTATTTTATTTTTCTCGATTGATGATAGATATGCTGACAACGTAGCACATAATTATTGAAACTCGAAGGAATCATAGCACGAGCAGTGACAACGATTTTCTCCTGCACATCGTTTTTTCCATTCATTGAAATATATGAATTATATGAATTCATCAATTATTTCAACCTTTCTGTTACATATTTGTACATTGCATGCCTTTCACGACTTTAATATCTCGTCTATAAACACCAACGGGTTGTCATTTCAATTATTATTATTGATTTTTTCTCCCAACAATTATTTCCCAAAAGAATTTACAACTGGCGGGCAATTTACAAAATCGTCATTTTTGGAATTCTAATATGTACGTTCAATGTATTTCTAGTATGTCCTGTATCTCTGCCTCAATTCGTTGGGATATGAAAAATAAGCTCCAAATCCCACCCCAAAACTTGTTTATGAGCTTCGAATTCGTCTCATTTGGGATCGAGATAGGATGACCACAAGCCCACGTTAAACTCGTCTCATTGCTATGCCTAGGTGATTGGGTGAGCTTATTATAAGTAGGGATGTCTGAGGATCGAGTTTGGGGTGAGGTAGGCTCACTTCATTGTCCTCCCTACTGATAACATATCAATACGTGTTTAATAACCTTTTTTTTAAAGGAAAAAAACCTTATAATTGCTTATTAGATAAAGTGTTAGGATCTTCTAAATTTTTTTATTGAAAAGTAAAGAGTTTTTAATTTATTTTTTAAGATTTTTATATACTCTAATTTTAATCATTTTTATTACAAAATTATCATCACTAATATCTTATAAATTTTAATATCTTATTTTATCTAAATATTTTGATAACTTATGATTAAAATAAAATTTAATATCTTATAAAATATTTTAAATAAGCTTAGCTAACTCTTAATCTTGTGATAAATAGTTAGATATACTCGACAGAAAATCAAACTCATATTTCGTGGATGTTTCCACTGGGGCAGACAAGGTACATAAACAGTTTCACGTATGGTCAAAGGGGTACAGAGCCAAACTTAATAAAATAACAGTTCCCAGTCCAAGTTTTACACGACCCAAAAAACCTTTTTAACCTTTTAATAATATTATATTAATACATAATTAATTTACTTAATCTTCCTTTGACTTGGGAGGACAGAGGCATCAAAAAGAGAAGGAGAAGATTGGAAAATGCCAACCCAAAAATCTTGCTCTAAAATGACCTCCGGCTAAGTTTGCTATTATTTTCTAGAAATAAATAAAATGAAAATTTATTCATTTAAAATAGTATTAAATATTATTCTCAAAATACATATTATTTAATATATTTTGACATTTATAATTATTTCATATGATTATCAATCAAATTTGCATTTTAATATAAATATAAATTTTTTTATTGCCATACAGCAAATGTATGTCATGTTAGACTTAAGGGGAATAATGAAAAATTCAACAACATCAACCTTTTAGCAACAAGGCACACGTGAATCACATGAACCAATTGTACGATATAAAATTCTCACGTCCCTACTCTAAAAATATCTCATACAATCCACTTTGTAGGTATCTAATCTTTATTTTCTCTGTAAATTATGATTATTAGTTTCTACATCGTTTTCTATCTTTGGTACATTTGGCTAATTTGATCGGTCATTAGAGTAATTCATCAGGGACAAACCCCCACGCTTGTAATGCATGGGTAGTTCATGCTCACAAATTGAAGACTTGCATTTCTCTCTCATTCCACTATTATCCACAATAATATTCTCAATTCAATTCATTTGATCAGATATTTGACCTATCAATGTAATAATATAAAAATTTAGTAGAAAACTCAAAAGGAAGGGGGAAAAAGAAGAAAAAAATTTCTAAAAGAATGTAATATAACTAGCTTCCAACATTCCCTTTGGTAAGATCTTTTCCACATTTTGTAAATCAAGAATCTTAAAACAAGACAAAGTTTGGAGAATTAGACATTATTGTCAAGTCTTGGGCCAATGTTGCATGGACAAGCAAGCTCTAGGAATAATTAAATTAGGTTATCCCCTTACCCCTTTTAGAATAAGAATTTATTATTAATAAATATGTATATAGAGAACAACAAATCAACTAAGTTCACTTTAATATGGGTCCATTATTAGGGATATGCTGATTTTGCCGTCCTTTAATTTGTGATTATTGTCGTACTTGTTTTTCTTTTTACTTCCTACGTGGCCAAAGAAAATGGTCATCACGTATCTATTAAATGTCTTATTGAAGTTGTGTATATCTTTGCAAGTTAGGATTAGTGGATAAGAGTTTAGTTCGATTTCAATTTGGATATGATTTTATTAGAATACATTTTTGGATGGAAAAATCATAAGATAATATATTTTTTTTTTTTGTTCCTGAAATAATTTGATCTTTCACCTGCCTCATTTTTCTTAACTGTCCATACAAAATTACATGTCGACTCTGGCAAAAATAATTGTCTAGTGAAAACAAGAATTCATTCTTGACGGAACCTCTCAAAATGGATCCACTTCTTTTGTCAATGGAAAGGAAAGACACATTTAAATATAAAAGTTAGACTATAAATATTTGCACACAGATGAATCACATCAATTCTTTTTAATTTGATTTGATTCGGCCTCAAATTTGATAAATAAATTTTTAATATTTTGATGCAAATTATCAAAGTCAATGAATTCTTTACGATTGAGATATCAAATTATTATATTTGTTAAATTTCAAAATGAGTAGGAATGGCATGAAAGATCCTATATTTTAATTAAGATTGTAGGACGAGTTGTTTTTCAATTGTAAAATTGTTTTTAACAAATTCTAGCATTTTTGCCATTAGAAGAGGATATACGCTATTTGAGGATTGGGCCCAATTTCATGTGTCCAAATTTTATTTTTTAAGCCCACTTCTATGAACTCCCATCCAAAATTCTTTTTTTATTTTTTTATTTTTTCTTTTCCTTTAAAAGATAAATTCTACTTAACAAATGCCGATCAAAAGCAGAACAAAAGATCTGATTTATAGAAAATATTGAACATAAATCAAAATAACCTTAGAGATTGACTATTTATTTTCCTTTATCTAGTTTTGTTAATTGACTATTTATTTTCCTTTGGACTTGTTGTTTTGGGTATTAAACAAGATTAGGCCCCATAGAGGAGATGTTAGGAGTTAAATCTGGGCTTGGACCATTCTTAGGCCCATTACTGTATTCATACTTTGTAAACTATGCCCACATCATCATTGATTATCTTCTTTGGTTTTAAATAGGCCCGTCAATTGAGTGAATGTTAATCTGAATTGTTTGTAATCTTCAACCCTTAAAAAATTTGATGGATAAGATCCGATTAAAAGGTCAGTAATCCGAAATAAATGGAGTACAAATGATTTTGCTTAATCAGATTTATTAATAATCCAAATCCGAATATATAATATTATACATTATATATATGTAAAATATTGTACACATTATATACATAAATATATTAAAAGATATAGCGACATATAGATATATAATCTCTTCTATAATTATATATAGATATATCGTGTTATATATAATATTATATAAAAAAAAATTATCATATCACTTTTTTTATATGTTTTTATATAGATGGATCTAAGAAGCAAATAAACAAAGATAAAGTTTACCAAACTTTTAAAGTAGTTCAAAAAGTGTACCTATTCATGAATTTTTAGCCAAAATAAAAAAAAAAATATTTCGGATTTGGATATTTTCAATTTCTCGGATATCCTATTTTGTCCGCATATGAAGCGGGTAACAATAATAATAAATCCTATAAGATCTTGGAGCTAATTCGATCTGACATGATGCTATTCGATTTGGACGAATCACGGTAGATTCGAATCCGTATTTTACCAATTGACAACCCTAGTTTTAAAGAAATTCAGTTTAAAAAGAAAAAAACAAAACAAACAATCAAACAAATCAACCAACCAACAACAACAACATTGATAGATACAGTGTAAAGAAAAAGAAAGGGCCTTAATAGTCTTGGGATAAAATTTTAATATCTAAAATACCGTATTAATGTCCGTGTTTTTCAGTTGGATTACGTTGACCTAAATATGATCTTCTTTGATAGAACGATACGGATATTTCAAATTCTCATGCTTTTGTGGTAAGGGATTTGCCGCGTTTCTCCGTTTTCAATTACTCTCATTTTCAGGTAGGATCATGATGACGTAATTTTACTTGTCCATCCTATATATTTATATGTGTATTTAAGATTTACATTAAATTATTATTTCATTATTATTACATCAATATATGAACCAGCGCAAGATAAATTTTCTAAATTACTATACGATAAACAAATACTATCTACAATAGATAAAAACCTATATGCTAGAGATGGGAATCAAACCTGCACATCCTCCATGAGAAATGAGATACCGTGCCATTTCATTCAATGGACGATAGCTACTTGTCCTCTCATATTCAATACTCAAATTGAAGTTCATGTGAATAGCTCCTATAAGTTGAGATAGTATTCAATTAGAGCAAGGTTTGCAAATTAAAGTACAAATTGGGTAATTCAACATGACGTAATTTAATCAGATCTTGACAAAAGTAAATTGTATCTGCCCATGGTTCACTTGAGAAAGATTTGGCGGTAATTCAAATTCTATCATATCAACCAAACTGGTTCTAGGACATGCCAAGGCCAAACATAATGAAGTACAAATGGAATTTTTAACTATTATACATCGTCATCATCTTGAACGTTAGAAAGTTTTATTGGATAAAACTATAGCGACCGCTAAACTTTTTATGTGATTTCAAGTCTTAGATAATCCAATTTAGTCAAATCACTTTAAAATCGTTTCCAAGATAAATTTCACTGAGACCTCATTCAAAAGATAACTCCCTATCGAATTTGAATGTAAATAAAAAATACAGAAGAATTTTTATTAAAATCTACCCAATTGCAATAATCATTTATTATGTTATAGATACTCTTAATGCGAGTATGTACTTAATCAAGATAAAGAATATTCCCTTACAATCAAAACCTAAAATCATCCAACGTAACACATTCTTTATAACTTAAAGATAATGGTAAATCCATAAATCAAAATCGTGAAATTTACCCTTCCTCTAAAATAATTTCTTTCAAGAAATTAACAAAGTAACAAGGACTCGCGGCGAATCCTTATTATACACTACTCAATCCCTTGTCTGCCATGTTGAATTGTGCGGCTCTGTAATAACCACATGGCTCTTAATTTATGGTCTCTATCCAACTTTTTCCCCTTTTTCAAATAAATATTTAATTGAGCCTTCGCAAGAAAATGAAAGCCAAAATTTTAATATCACAATTAAGAGTTGAATTTTTTTATTTTTGTCACTAAAACAATCCATCACCCATCATTAATCAAATCAAAGCATTGACTTTTGTATGAATCCCATCTTTATTATATGCTATATATTAAGGGTCACATTTTTATTAAATAATATATTTTATAAAGTAGTGGGATTTAGCCTCATGTGATGTTCTTCATGAATCATTGATGATGTCCTTTGTACATTAACCTAAATATTTGGGGGAAAAATTAAAAAAAAAAAAGAAAGAAAGAAGGTACTATGGCATGTGTTCATGGAAATTGGGATTCATATTGTGCATGACAGCCAATGGAAATGATTATGGAGAGGAAGAAAATTCAATGTACTGCCGTCATGTGAGAAATTAATGATTATAAATTATGGGAAAAATCAAAAGGAATTTAATATTGAGTCTCATGTTATTTTGTTTTGTAATTAAACGTGATCATTTTATTTTGTCGAACTTAGTGGTAAAATAAATAGCATGAGTGATGAAAAATTAAGTAGTAATATTAAGATCATCACTAATTTTATATAAAAATTGGCAAAAACAATATTCTGTCAATAAAAATGATTTTAACAAATTTAACTATAACAGAAATATTTTTATAGATATTGTCACTGTTAACTGTTAATAACATATATATGTATATACACACACCACCTAGCTAGTGACAATTTTAAAAATCTCGTAACCAAATTGTAATGATTTTTTTTTTTTGTCTACTAGTTGTCATTATACATTCATTACTAATGGTCTACAGTGACAGTTTAACATAATGGCTTTTGTCACTATTGAACTATACAGTTATAACACAAATATTATCATTACCTAAAATATATTATTTATAACAAAATAAAAGTCTTTATCACTTAATGCATATCATTATGATAATCTTTATATTATAATAAAAAATTTTATCACTCATTTTATCTTTCTTCATGGTAACTTAATAGCAAAATTTACGATACACTTGATGATATTGGTACAACGTAAAAGAGTAAATTATGTCTTTGATTCTTAGTATGCTTAGCTACGTAGTCTAAATATCATGTATTTTATCTAAGCTTAATACTCCATTCAAGTGTTACACTCCAATATGTATTGAATATTACTGACTTGAGCATTAGAAATTCTGTGGGAGTTCATCTAACTCTATTATTGTTATTGTTAAAGTAAAATAGTGTTGTGGGCTCATGACTTTGCACCTATTTATAGATAGTCTGCTTTTCGACTTTCAGCAATATAATTTTGCAACTTCCAAAATTTGTCAATATTGGATCATTTATCACACATACAAATATTGACTAAAGTTCCGAGTTCAGAAGTATCTATGAATAAAAAATGAACTTTTGCCACAGGAAAGTTCAATGCATGCATGAGGGGACCTTCTCGCAAAAGGTAGAAAAAAAATGTGGGTTAATGTTTGTTGTTGCGTTTCTTCAAATTAATAGAGCTTTTTGCATAAACAATCTTTGTGAAATTTATAATTGATAAAAATTTTATTTTATTATTTTTATTAGTTATCCCTTGTGTTAATTAGTCAATGCATTATAGGTCCCTGCACCCAATGTTTGTAACTCACGCACGGCATCGGGACGGATTGTTTAATTAATGGTATGAAAAGATAAAATTACACTAGTATTCAATTCTAAAGCATTGTGGTTTCTTCTACTTGATCTCAACAACCTATTTGATGGATTTATTCTTCAATTTTTAGCTCTTTTTTTTTTTGGGTCTCAAAAGTGGAAACCACGAGTTAAGCTCACATACACATACTGTAAAGTCTAAACCATAGTTTGAGGAAGTGAAATTTTGAACTTTTCAGTTTGGAAAATTAGTTGAAGATTATGTGTTTTTTAAGGATTAGAGATGGAAAAGTTTGTCACTTTCAACGGTGACACTGTTGTCATTTAGCTGCCTGGTTTTCAAACCAGGTTAAGTTTTCAATTTTTTATTTATTTATTTTTTCCAAAAGTACTCCAAAGAGTTGCCTACTCTGAGTCAAGAATTTGGGGTTTGATTTCAGAATATTTTAGTTAAGGGCAATGATGAAAATTCAAACCTAGTCCATGGTAAATTAAGGGTTGGATGAGGTGACTGAAGTTTAATTAACATAAAGGATCTGTTTGCTAGGAAAAATAATAGAGAGGGATTTTTGCTAATTAGAAATTTCACAAGAGGTGTTTATATAAAAAGTTCCAAATTAAAATATTTTGCTAGCAGATGCAAAACTGATATTTTTATAAGCACAACTTTTTTTTTAAATGGGCGGAGGGGGGGGGCAACAATTAACATTAATTCCAATTTTGTTGGGTATATAAAACTGCTAAATATTTAATTTGAGTGCTTACTACGACTGGTGACGAGCCTATCGTTACAATCCCTACTAAGGTACTTGTCAAAGTGAAACCAATAGAGTACAATGGTGATTAGTTCATGGACCTTGATTAGAAGAGAAAAAAATTATTAACGACAAAATATTAAATGGACAATATATGAATTCAATAATTAACAACGAATTTCTATTGCTACACCAATTGTTTCAATATAAATTTAATAGTGCATGGCAATAATTATGTTTAAGTTATTCTTATTTAACAATTAGTTAGAATTATCTGCATGATCAATGTCTTTGCATATGTGTGTGTACATATATATATATCTAAATATTATCAATAATAACATATCACAACTTTTGTCTCTCTTAATTTAGTGAAAAATATTATTCTAACAAAACAGTAACTTTTATCCCCAATGTTGTAAGCGCGTCTAATAATTCCGGCAATCGGTCTATATTTAAGAAATATTTAAAATAGTTAGCTATTAGAAAAAAAAATACTATCGATAAAATTATCGGATAGAACATCAAGTTGTAATTATATAATATGGATATTATCTAGAAAAGATTATTTTGCATTAAAGAATACTTTTTTAATATTTTTCTAGTGGCTTGAAAGCATGATATTTTCTAAGATAGAGGAAATCCATGCATTTCCCTTTTTTCTTAATAATGATGAATTAAAGTTTGTGCTTCGGTTTGTCGAACTCTTCAGAAATTTATAGCCTGCTTAATGAAAATTTCAACTGTTGCCTATACCTAGGTGAAAATATTCATAACAGTTATATATTATAGTTGATTTTTTGCAATTTTACTAGAACTATGCATCATTGTTGTAGTGAGGGCATAGCAAATGGACTTGTATTTATAGGTTAAGGTACACTAAAGGGATTATATATGAATACAGATTTTTAACGGTCCGGTTAATTAGTCACAATTTGTTGAAATTTTTTCTACCTTTCGCCCTAAGGTCGTACTACAATTTATCATAAAGACAATTTGAACCATAGTCATCAAGCCGTAATATTACGTTCAATTTTACTTTTAACGTTTAGAATCACAATAAATATTAATCCAACATTGGAAGTCTCATTATGCCTAATTTAATTAGTATTCAAGTAAGTTTAGGAATATTATGTTGTACTTTGAAATTGGGCTTGATTTTCCACTTAGCAAAGTCATTTTCCATGGATCTAACTTTGACTCTGGTGAAAAATTTATTAATCAAGAATGATTTAATTAGAATAATGTATTAGTCGCTCATAATTTTAACTACGTGACAGGACCTCTAGGCTAGATTAGTCAATTAAATCCATCTCGAACCTACCCACAAGTAAGAAAAATGATTGTTACAATGAATTTATTCATTCTTTAATTTCTTTCTGTAATTAATGAAGAGGAAAAATTTTCTAAATTTTTCTAACTTTTTCGGCTTTGCGTGGATGCAACAAATTCTTTTGTTAGGTCAACTTAGGTAGTAAAATATTGATTCCCACAAAATGGAGATATTTTTTTATTTATTCATTGTTATGGAATAGTTTGATTAGGGAAAGGTAACTTCTATTTCGAAACGTACTTTCTTGTCATGTTAGTGGGAAAAGTAGAAGTAGGTCTCTTTGCGTGAACGATGCTCAAGATGATCGAAGATTGACACTGTGAAATGATAGAAGTAGGTCTATTGCAATAAGAGTATCTGTCAACAATAATTTTAGCTACGAAATTAATCGTAACCGATAATTCCTTGACGACTTTTTTGTTATAAATGCTTGAATTTTTTTGTACTGAGACTTCATTTAATTACTGTGATCTTCCTTGGACCATAAAAATATTGAATATTTGCAATAACAAACTTAATAGTCATGGTGAAAATAGTAGTCAGTAATCCAAAATTATGTGCCTTGGTGGATATGCATGGTAGTCAATTATCCAAAAAATTGAGGTGAAAATATCGATTTCGGTGGCTATATTGAGGTGAAGACATCTACCACGGTTGTATGTCATAGTGGATCTTCCACTACCCTTGTAGAAATCACGTATCATTACTATGGTGAAGCCGTAACTAATCATTTTGTACAATTATTATTTTTTATTAACAATAATTTTTAACCGTAATAGTTATTCAAAATGATTATTGGAACTTTTAGCGCAAATCAAACAATCAAGAAAGTCATTAAAATACTTCAACTCATAACTTCCCACGAGATTATGTTTTCAAATTATGTGTGATAGTAGTTTGTGATTAATTTGTCACTCTCTTGATGGACAATTGTTAAATATGATGATAATTTAATGGGATTATAGTAATAAATTTGCACTTCGATACAATAATTATAACTTAAATCGAATATTTTATCATGTTTCTTAAAATGCTTTTCTATCATAAATAAACCGTATCCAAAAATGATCCACGCATAGAAAATTAAGGCTTATTTAATTTATTATTACCGATGAAACTTATACAATTTTTGCATAAAACACCCATAATTAAAAGATTTATATATATATATATACATACATATTGAGTTACCATCGTAATTAAACTTTTCTTATCCAAAAAAAAAAAAACATTGTAATTAAACTTCTAATTCCTGTTGATTCTTGCTGGGCCCCCCTCCTTGTCCTTGTTAATTGAACCATTTAATAATTTCAAATGAGGAGTTGGTGAAAAATTGACTGGGGGTGAACTTAGAAGTTTCGAATGTGGGCCCATGCAAACAGTGGGGGGCTTTTTGTCTGTCCCCAAAAAGATCTTCTAGAAGATCGACTCACCTACCCACAAGAATAGTTTACATCTTTGAAGAAATAATTTTATTTATTTATCCAAAAAAAAAAAAAAAACCAGAAACAATTTTATTTCTATAAATTTTCATGATGTGAAAGGGGTTTGCACGCTTTGACGGGTTTCTTTACTAAGTTTTAGTGGCAAATTATTTTCACGACAAAGACAATAATTAGTGCATTTTTTTTGTGACAATCATAAAAGAGAAAATCACATTCATATACTTAGATTCCAAAGCAATTTCTAGCCATCATTCCTTTTTGCCCATGTTTATCTTTAGCTCACGTTGGATCTTTTATTTATTTTAAAGTATCAATTTATTCATGGGATTTCCGTCGTTTTTTAATTCGTGTGTTTTTAAGAGTGTCATTTGAGTGAATTGGTAGATTTGAATCGGCTTGGTGTATGGATATAAGTGTCTAGCTAAGCTTATATTTGACATCTTATAAAATATTTTTAGAGCTTATAAGGTGTCAAATCTTATTTTAAAAATAAGTTCTTAAAATATTTAGATAAAATAAGATAATATAGCTTATAAGATATAAATAATGCAATTGTATAATTAAGATGGTCAAAACTATAAAAGCGCGTTAAGAATTTAAAATAAGTTAGGAACTCCTAATTTTTTTATAAAAGAGTTTACAAGTAATAAGATCATAGGCGCATCTTCTTTTAAGAGCTCATAAGATCTTTTTCAAAATAATTTGTCAAATACATTTCGACATCTTCTAAGCTTCTAAACATTTTATAAAGTATTTTAAAGAATTTGTAAGCTCACCTAAACACCATATAAGACTTCTCAAATAAGAAAAGTCATGCATGCACAATAGTATAACTACATGAAAATGAAATTTGTAGACACAAACAAATTGAAGCTTAGGTTCACGTACCGGATTTTTTGACTTATGTGCAGCCAATTTACACCTAATTTAATATGAAAATTACAAAAATTAAAAAGGAGAAAAACGTTAATAAAATTTGACTTCTGATTTATCACTCATAAGATTTAAACTCTACAAAATTGGATGTATATTATATACCTTACGTCCTTTAGCATAAAGCAAGCGCATATGCATCGATGCGCTGAACTGGGCCTAAGGCTTGTTTTTTTTTTCATTTTTTTCCTTCCTTTCTTTAATTTTTTTTTTTTAAAAAAACGATTACATTATCTAATCAATACTAGCATCGAGTGTAATGAGTGCACACTTGATACGTGTGCATAAAATAGTTTATATATATTTCATATATATTAAGTATAATGCTAATTTGATTCGAGTGAATTTAATAACAGAATTTAATTTGATTCGAGTGAATCTAATGTAAATATATAAATAATTTAATGTAAAGAGATAAATTAGTGGGCTATGAATTTGTATTGAGTTGTTGATGATTATAAGAATTAGTTAAAATTAAGGGATATTTTAGGCACAAAACATGAAAATACACCCCCTAATAGATACCTAACAATCTCACTGTTTATATATAGTATAAATATTGATAAATAAATAAGAATCAAAGATCAGTATAATAATCATCAAAGAAAAAATCTTCACCAGCTTGCTACATAGTGAGAACATATCCAAATCTTTCATATAATAGAAAAATAGTCTCACACAGGTGAAAATTGATGTCATGACCTCTAAAGTCATGAGACTTTCATCTTGCCACTTCAACAACGTCTGATTGGCAAGTGGACCTAAATCTTCAAGAATAACAGTGTTATCTGCTTATCTTGTGGGATAAGCCATTTACTTTGAATTCAAACCAAATTTTTCTGAGATAAAAATTTCATTGTAGGCTTATGGCATATTCTATAGTCCACTAGTCTTTCTTTAAGTTTTACAAAGTCACGAAAGTTATTGGCTTCGATTTTCTTTAGTAGTTTGAATGTAGATATATAGGTAGATATATATATTTATATATATAAGAGAAAAAGAATTGCAATTATGATCCGAGTTCCTTTCCAAGTTTATGATCCGAGTTGTACGTTTATGACATAATATATATATATATAGCACAGTGACGGGTAAAATTTGTAATGAGGTTGAAATTTCTCAAAATTATTATTTATTATTGGCTACATAGTGATCCGACTTTCTTTTGTAATAAATATTTTGCTTTTTTAGATAAAAAGAAACTAGTTATGTAATATATGTTATAACTAATGATGAATAAATTCATTGTCCTATATAGAAATTTAATTGTATTGAAGCCTTATTTTATGGACACGAATTGGTTGGACAACTTAGACGTTTAAAATGGGCAGAAAAAAAATTTAAATGTAAATCTTAAATTTTTGATTCATTGATACAATATGGCCCCTATAAAAGGGTTTGTAAAGGATGTGTGACCACCCACTTTACAAACAACATCGACAACGATAGTCAAATTTGTCATAAAAAATAAAGATTCAATAATATATGTTGATACATGGCCTAATTAATTATGCTATTAATAGATTTTATTGTAAAATGACGCCTCAAAAAGTGAGTACAGTGAGCTTAAAAGAACAAACTCAAACTCATCGATTTCTTAATACAAAACCAGATCAAATATGAAAAAAGTATCTTTTACAGGAAGAAAACTCGTACCAAAAGTGCATATGGAATAATACCATAGAAAAATTAACTTAATTAAATGACACATCAAGAAAAGTTAAAAACTTTTTATAGCTAGCAATGAAATTAAGCATCAATAACAACTCCAACTATCTAACATTCCATCATCTCCCAATGTCCCTAAAAGCACGCATAAAGATTCTAGTTCCTTCTGAGATCATCAGCTAACTCTAATGGAGTTTCATGGGCCAGGTAAGTTTGACAGGGACTAAGATTATTACATATGAAAGACAAAAGAATGGAGGGAATATTATTGTAAGAATGAATTTTGGAGTCTTGTTTTATTGCGCATGTTTCGCATTCCACTTTGTCACCTTTTTGAAGTCATAAAGAAAAGACTTACCAATTCTACTTATGTGAATTTCTATTTGTTAGCGTGAAGGAATTGTTTTATTGTCGGGAAGTTATTTTTATTTAGTATATAATATTGATATATTCATTTTTGACTTAATTTTCAATAAGGTTTTGGATTGACATTGTTAGGAATAATTACTTCAACACTCCCTAAAGATTGATAAAATTATCAAAAATATGCTCTGAGATTTTGATAATTACCATTACACTCCCTGGTTAATTCAATGGCTTTGCATGTCGTTATAATTATAACTCTAGAAATTTAAAATATTGACCGAAACATTATGACTAGACTATTTGCTTAGGAGTTTATTCGTAGTGTCACTCCGTTTAAATTATTCATAAATTGAACTAACGGACAGTCAAGAATATAATGATAATTATTTATTTAAAAATATTTTGATAATTATACCAAACTCTAAAAGTGTTGAGGTAAGTACCTTAAAAATTCATTTTCATATTTAGGCAATTGGCTAAAGAGTGGTTTACAAGGTAATGTTTGGTTGGACATATCGGCCAACGCTTTAACGATCCCACTAATAATATATTGCTTGATTGATTTTGCATGAGCTCATAATGGATCAGTAACGTGTGGTCGAGAGTTCTTCATCATTAATTTAAAAGGCAAGGAAAGTCCGATCAATACCACAATTCTTTAGAAATGACTACTGAAGTTCTTGATTCGTGAAATTCTCAATTTTAAATCATAATTATCTAAAATAATTATTTGAAAAATGAGTTAGTCACCATAATCTTAGTAAACAAGAGTTGCTGCAATAATCACATGCAGAAAAGATGAGTTATCTGTCGTCATAAATGGAATTTAGAACTTGCTTTTCTTTTATCATGCAATTCTTGTTATTTCACGAATACTAGCATAGTGTGCACATTTTTTAGTATGTATTTAACAATTATAAAAAATCAATATATAAGTATAATAATTGTAAAATTATAAAGTAACAGTAGTTATAGTCATGGTCTGTGAGTCATAATAGTTATTATAAATTGCAATTATGAAGTGATAGTTATTATAAATTATAGTGAGTAGATAAATAATAAGGGCATGCTGAATAACTCATAGAAATATATTAAAATGAAAGTGTTTTCAGAAAATTCAGTAAAAATATGCTAAAATGAGTATTTTATTAAAAAGCTTAAATACCATTTTCACCGTTGAAAACTACATGCGGGCAGTATGTTAGTAGAAATGGGCTGAGGTTAAAGATGGCTCAAATAATGACTTGCTAGATCCATTAGTTAGGTCATGCAGTTGACCCTACCTTTCAGCTGGAAGTTATCTAATAATTTTATACTTCCAACTCTTTGAATCATTCAGGATTATTCAACAGTTAGTAACTGAATAATAAGAGTATTTTTCTTCATTCTATAATTGCGTGATTGTTCACTGAACCTTTACATAGTATTTGGCGAAAAGGATAAAATTATAAAAAAAAAAAAAAAATTATGAAAAACAATGCTATCTCTTTAGTTTCTAGTATGCGTGAATGTATGGTAGCATCCCAGTGGCATTTCTCAACCTCGTAAGTCATGCTTGCTATTGTTGACTAAGAGAAGGAGGGTGCGATCTTCCCCTGCTTAATCAGTTGACGACCACGTCGACTCATGGACAAAGATTTACGATTTGTGGGTGCTAATACTTAATCTGTACTAGTCAAATGATTGCGTAACTAAATTTTCGTCAATTTATACACAAAGACTTGAAGTCTATACTAGCTCGAAGTGACTCTTACATTGGAAGTTTGTGTTACTATATACATCTTCAAAGTTGTTTCTGTTGTATCATCAATTTCTTTGCAAAAATCACCAGCCTCACACAATTTATTACCTTATCTATCATCCTTACCACATTTGGCAAGAAAAAACAACTGTACTATTTAACTCGACACAGTAACACCTACATTTTTTAATAAACACCACCTGTCATACACACCCAATATAATATTGGACAACCTAGTAAAGTAGCCCTCTATATTTTAAGCACAAATAGAAAAAGAAAAAAGGAAAAAAGTGGATTCCCTCGGCCATTGTTGTCCTTTTTGATCACATCCCATTTCCCACCTTTGCCTTTACCCATCCCCATCCCCTCTCCACACTACTCGTCCCACCACTGCATACGCGTCACCCCAATAATAAAAAACTATCACACATATATATACGTTAATTTGGTACCCACCCAACAAAACCACTTCCCACTACATTTTCCATCAAATTCTGACAATATTCATTCCATAAAATACAAACAGAGAAATTTAAACCAAAAAAGTTGTTGTTGCAGTCTGTTTGTTCTTCGGTCTCCTATTGTTTCCTCTTTCATCTGCATTCAAAGGTTGTCTTTTTCTCTCTTTTTTCACTGCATCTCATGTCGTTTTACTTGGATTCCTGACGCGTTTTGGTTCACGTTCAAAGATTTATTGTTTATATATATATATATATTATTTTATTCTACGTTTCTCAACTCCCCCCCATTGTTTAAGTTTTTCTGATCATAAATCATTTGATTTTTTATGCTGACAGGAATACAAGAAATTAAGGGGAAAAAAGATTTTTATTTTTGTTGGTTAAATGAGGGGGGGTGGGAAGCACGAGCGACGGTGGGGGTCAGATACGGTACCTGCCGGAACTTTGAGCGAAGGATCTTCGCCGGGAACGGAATGTTCTGGAACTTCGACGATGAACGCGGCGGAGGAGTTCGTGGAAGTCACGCTCGATCTTCAAGACGACGACACTATCATTCTCCGCAGCGTTGAGCCGGCGACGGGCATCAGCATCGACGGCAATGACGTCATTTCAGGAATCGAAACTCCGCCTCCGGCATCGGCGTCGACTTCCCGATCTCCGACCATGCGGCGGAGCGCTTCCAGTAAGCTGATTCAATTTTCTCAGGAGTTGAAAGCAGAAGCGCTGGCGAAGGCGAAGCAGCTTTCACAGGAGTTGAGGAGGTTTTCGTGGAGCCACGGCCATGCGTCGAGGATACTCTCCGGCAGCGGCGGAGGCAACAACGGCTTAGATTTGGCTCTCGCGGCGAGGGCGATGCGTCGCCAGCGCGCGCAGCTGGATCGCACTCGCTCCGGAGCTCAGAAAGCTCTCCGAGGGCTTAAATTCATCAGTAACAGTAAAAACAACCGCGTTGATGCCTGGAATGAAGTTCAGAAAAACTTCGAGAAGCTCGCCAAAGACGGTTACCTTTATCGCGCAGATTTTGCACAATGCATAGGTTAATCTCGTTTCAAATGATTAATTTTCTTGATTAAGGTGTTAATTATGCTATTAATTCATGATTTTAATGATTTAATCTATTCATTTTTCATAGGGATGAGAGATTCGAAGGAATTTGCATTGGAACTATTCGATGCATTAAGCAGAAGGAGAAGATTGAAAGTCGAGAAAATCAGCAGAGATGAACTTTATGAATTTTGGTCACAGATTACAGACCAAAGTTTCGATTCCAGACTCCAGATTTTCTTCGACATGTACGTAACCTTTCCTAATTAATTTCGTTAGCAAGATAATTAAGTGATTAAACAGTAAAAGTGAGCAATAATTTAGCAACTGTCGGAAAAAAGGCAAAATTACTGCGGCTTTCTTAGAAGAGGAGTTTTCGTACCAGATTGATTAATTAATGAATAATTGAGTACGATTACCAAATGATTTTAATTAATTATGTTAATTATGTCCAGGGTCGACAAAAATGAAGATGGTCGGATCACCGAAGAGGAAGTTAAGGAGGTAAGGCAAATTTCTACCTTTTTGTTTAAATAATTATTATCAGTTTGGATTAAGGACTTTTAAATTAATGAAATGATGATTATGAGGTAAAGCACAGTCTGTCAGATTCTCGTGGCATAGAAAATGTCCCCGCTGACATTTTATTATTACACGATAACTAAACTGGGAAGTAATATAGTATTATATTGTTTTTATTAATGTAATAAATAGTAGTGGTACTAATATTCTTATTCATGCTGTTCTGAGATGTAGTGGGATATTTGGGGATTGAGAGGTGTGTACTATATTGCTGGTGCATTTGAGGTTGTCAAAGCATGCTATGTTGAAAATGTCCAAATTCCACGGACTTCTTTAATTAAGAGGGTGTTTAGGTAGAGAGAAATAATCAATTGTTGAAATATTTGGGTAATAAAATCTGAGACTGATAAGATTTTGGTAATTAGAATTTTATAATTAATATCATCGAAATTAAAGAATTTTATTAAGATCTTAAATATAAGTTATAAATTGCTAACTTTCTTTCTTCTCTTTTCTTTTTTTTTTTTTTGGTTTTTTTTCCGTAAATTCTTAATATCTTATTTAATTTAAAGAGCTTATAAGTTATTTTTAAAAGAATTTACAGAAGATTTTATAAGCCTTCGAATATGTCATAAAATGTTCTAAATAGCATATTAGCTCATCCAAATACCCTCCATGTCTACTAGACATGGGGTTGGTGGGGTTAAATTTGTAATTTTGCATGAATAACTTGACTGAAAACAAAAATTAATAAATTAATCCTTTTTTATATGTTTCTTAATTTCAGATTATTATGTTAAGTGCCTCTGCAAATAAGTTATCAAGATTGAAAGAGCAGGCGGAAGAGTATGCAGCTTTGATAATGGAAGAATTAGACCCAGAAGGACTTGGCTACATCGAGGTACCATTTTCTCTCTCTTCTCTAAACTATTTTTACTAATAATTAATTCCAATTACCAACCACAGCACTTAGAATGAAAAATGGTTACAACTAAAATTATCATGTTGGACTTTTATTTTTTTTCAAAAAAGTGAGTAGTTAGACGACAAATGACTCACTTAGTTTTGGATTGCCGTGTTGTTCAACTATACACGTTGAATAAATTAAAATCATTACCAAATTTCAAAATAGAGAAGTTGGAAGAATTGTTATTAATTACTGTAATTATATTTAAGAATGTGAAATTAAAGTACTAATTACGTGGGCTGAAAACTATCGAAAGATTTATGTATTCCCATATGTATAATGTTTATATTGATTGCTCAACAACCCTTCTTTCCTCTTATTGGTTCAGACGTTGGGGAAAGTATAATACAATAATATACTGTAGTTTTATCTATTACTTTAATCTATGCTATTATCTAAAAAAAAAAAAAAAAAAAAAAAAAAAAAGAAATTTAGAAAGATAATTTTACAACTACAACTACTCATTATCTTTGATTGCAATTACTTTCTTTAATATTTTTTAATAGTCATATTTGTATTTTCATATTATATTTATCCGAAAGAAGTAAAATATGAAAAGATTTGGTTAAATGAATACTAATCCAGATGTGACTATCTTGATAACCTTTTCTTCAAGGAAATAATTTGTTACCTAATTCTGGTTAGTTGAGATCTAGAGAAGACCAAGTTCTGGAAGCAAGTTTTATTATCTTTTTTTTTATCTTTTTTTTTCTTGGAAAAATGGTTTTACCCCCCAAAAAAAAAATATTTAATAATTTCTTTTCTTTCGACCACATTGTTTTTCCCTTCCATCAAAGTATTTTTAAAAGATTCTAATGGTTACTCTATGTATTTTTTCAGATTATATAATTTACAATGTTAATAAAATTAAACGTGACATTACTGACAAAAGCTTATGTGAAAAATTATACACAGAATTTTTTTCTTTTTTTTTGCCATAATTTCAGAATACATTATGTTAATCATTTCCATAGCAAAATAAGATATCTTATAATTCCTTAATATATTTCAATAAAATATGTATTCCAAAATTTTTTCTTCGAAACAAATTACCAATTGCGTATATGCTGACTGTAGGCATATACCAACTCTTGTTAATGAGTTAATGTCAACAGTCAACGAGCCTAAGAAATAAATAAACAAACAAAAACCAACGAATAAGGTTTAAACAGTCAGCTGATTACCAAGTATAATTAATTAACGTGAATGACATTTGATTATGTACTGATTAAATTTTTATAGATTTTTAAGAAATTAACGTATGTTTTCTTCCAATATAGATGGGCGAGCAAACTTTATTTAGGCCTAAATAGAAAAAATAAAAGATAGGAAAAAGGCTTCAAAATGTTAGGTTTAACAGAAAAAATATATATTTACGTGGACAGTCTTTTCCTGCGACGGCCAAATATAAGGCTTTGTTAAAATAAATAAAACAAGCAAGAAAGGGCCGAATCTCGTCATTTTTATTTTCTTTTCGAAATTAATAATGGAATTTTAGGAAAAAAAAAAAAAAAAAAACTTTCAAAATTTAGAAATTATTGTCCCCACTTACTTACTAGAATGCAAGAATAAAGCTCAAACTTGTGGGCGTGCGTTACCATTTTCTATAGGTCGATGACTTTTTGCTTGTAATCCTAGCCATGTGGACATTCTATTTTCCGGACCAGCCAATGCGTGTTTTCAGCACTCAAACACATGGCCAAACATATGGCCCAACATCATTGCATTGTCCCTTTAAGGACAAATCCGCATGATTCAACGTTTCTATCACGTCTCTCATGCATGTTATTTGGTCCAATAATGATGCAGCTATGGCAGCTGGAAACACTATTGCTACAGAAGGACACATACTTGAACTATAGTCAAGCCCTGAGCTATACTAGCCAGGCCCTTAGCCAAAACCTTCATGGGCTCAGATATAGAGGTCGGCTTAAGAGAATGAGCACAAAATTGCTTTACTTTTTGCAAGAAAATTGGAAGAGAATCTGGGTTCTAACACTCTGGATTATGGTAATGATTGGACTTTTCGCTTGGAAATTCAATCAGTACAAACAGAGGAATGCATTCAAGGTCATGGGATATTGTCTTCTTACGGCTAAGGGTGCAGCTGAGACTTTGAAATTAAATATGGCTATCATATTATTGCCTGTGTGTAGGAACACCATTACTTGGTTAAGGTCCTCTAAGCTCGGGTATTTTGTCCCGTTTGATGACAACATTAACTTTCACAAGGTACATACACTGACAATTAATTCCTTTGATTCCCTTCTAATTATGACTATTTCAAGTTGTTTTAACTAATAAAGATTTGTAATAGGGTGACACCTAATAAGAGAAATTATAGAAAGACAAAAAAATACTGTGTTCTAACGACCAGTGTGTTCAGAAACGTCACCCACTCATACTTGTTATATTTTCTTGTTTCGTACGCTTACGTGTGGCCCCATTCGGATGACTTTATGAATAAGTCAGCGGTCATTATTTCTTTCTCATACACTCAACATCTGTACCTGAATATATGTTCCTGTTTATTATGCGACTTTTAGCGGGTCAACTTTGCGTCAAGCGGAAAACTTTGACATTTGCTGATTTACCCCTTTGCTTAACCTTTTTTCGCTTTCCAGCCTTGTCCTGTAGTAAGAGGATGTTTGCAAGAATTTTTGTTTTGTCCTTTTTTTTTGGGAAGTGAAAAGTTATAGAGAAAGTTAAGAAAATTACAGTGAAAATTGAGGGAGAGTGAAAGTAAAAGTTAAAACATAAAAAAGGCTGCAGAAGATTGGAATTTGCTTTTTAACGTTTAACCTTTCTTCTGGTTAACTTTAGAGAACTAGAAGTAAAAGCAGAACTTTCTTTAAAACATTTCGAAACAGTTAAAATTAAGCTAAAAGTGATGGACATTGCAAACACCTCTTATAGCAGCTGCGCAAGAGCATTTTTGCTATATCATGCATTGATCCTAATAAAAGAAAATATTGAAACTGAATTGAGATGAAAATTATTGACAGCCTTCTAAGTTCTTACTTTTGAAGTTGCATCATTATATTGAAATTTTTTCTTACATATATGAGAGTTCTCATCAGTTTTTGCCTTTTCGTTTCCCTGTTATATATTGGACATACATGAGCACAGACCATTGCAGCAGCCATTGTAATTGGTGTGATACTCCATGCTGGTAATCACCTTGCTTGCGACTTCCCAAGGCTTATAAACGAACCTAACTCCACGTACAAGCTTTATTTGGATGATGACTTTGGTTATAATAAGCCCAAGTACATTGATCTTGTTAAAGGGATAGAGGGTGTGACAGGAATACTGATGGTGATTTTCATGATAATTGCTTTTACATTGGCAACACGGTGGTTCAGACGGAGTCTTATTAAGTTGCCTAAGCCATTAGACAGGCTCACTGGCTATAATGCATTCTGGTATTCGCACCACCTCTTTATCTTGGTCTACATCTTGCTTATCATCCACAGCACTTTCCTTTATCTTGTTCACCACTGGTACAAAAAGACGGTAAGAATGTACATTCTTGCAGTTTTTAATTTGAATCAAGAATTTTGAGCTAAATGGCTGAGATTTTGTTTGTTCAATTTCAGACATGGATGTACCTTGCAGTCCCTGTGGTTCTATATGCAGGAGAAAGAACACTTAGATTCTTCCGGTCAGGCTTCTATAGCGTTCGGCTGATGAAGGTGTTGATTACTGGATTAAATATTCTACATCTGATGATTCTGATATATCTCACTTAAAGTTGATCAAATTTCCTAATTATTATCTTTTTTCGGTATTGCAACCTTTTCAGGTTGCCATTTATCCGGGAAATGTCCTCGCATTACAAATGTCAAAGCCACCACAATTTAGATACAAGAGCGGACAATACATGTTCGTCCAGTGTCCAGCCGTTTCTCCATTTGAGTGGTAAAGTATAATGACTAAAATGTTTCCCATTTGATTTAGTTTGTCAATTCCATAATGTCTGAAATTCAGATGTTGTTATGAAGTTAATAATGCTCTAAGTTGCAAATACTCAGGCATCCGTTTTCGATTACCTCGGCTCCTGATGATGATTACCTTAGCATTCACATACGGCAGTTAGGTGACTGGACGCATGAACTTAAGAGGGTATTCTCTGAGGCATGTGAACCTCCAGTTGGTGGAAAGAGTGGGCTTCTCCGAGCTGATGAAACCACCGAGAAAAGGTATACTTCTCTTAAAATCATTGTACAGACATCCTCTGTGAACTTGTAGATGTAAATATTTCTCCCCAAAATCTGAAAGTTACCTCTAAATCCAGTTTGCCAAAGCTATTAATAGATGGACCATACGGAGCTCCAGCACAAGATTATACAAAGTATGATGTTCTCTTACTCGTTGGTCTTGGGATTGGAGCAACACCTTTCATTAGCATTCTAAAAGATTTGCTCAACAGTATTGTCAAAATGGAGGAGCAGGCTGTAAGAACCAGTTCTGATTCTACTACACGCGGCAATATACTAATTGATAAAACTTGAACTCAACAACATCCATTTACTTTTTTCAGGATTCGATTTCAGATTTCAGCAGATATTCAGACCAGAGTGTGGGTTCTTTCGACTCCTTGTCTCTCAACAAGATTTCTCCTAAACGGAAGAAAACTCTTAGGACAACAAATGCTTACTTCTATTGGGTCACGAGAGAACAAGGGTCATTTGATTGGTTTAAAGGTGTCATGGATGAAGTCGCCGAACTTGATCAAAGGGTAAAGCAGTGTTTTGACACCTCATTTAATCCCAATACTCATTTCACGCTACTGATTGTAACCTTAAACTATACGTTTCTAGGGTGTCATCGAGATGCACAATTATTTAACTAGCGTATATGAGGAAGGCGATGCTCGTTCAGCTCTGATAACTATGGTTCAGGCACTTAACCATGCTAAAAATGGAGTTGATATTGTATCCGGCACAAGGGTAGGAAGATCTTTGCGGTCCCATTATTGACAATCTTAAACCATCTGATTATCCTATCATCAATATGTATTAAACTATACCACTTATTCCTAACAGGTTAGAACGCATTTTGCAAGGCCTAATTGGAAGAAAGTTCTGTCCAAGATTGGCGCCAAACATGCCAATGCAAGAATAGGTCAGTACACCATTCAAAGGTCTATGAATTGTATTAATTTCTATATATCCCTTCAACATTCATATAATTTGGTACTTATGGAAGCAGGAGTTTTCTACTGTGGGGCACCGGTATTGGCCAAAGAACTCAATCAGCTTTGTCATGAGTATAACCAGAAGGGCTCGACGAAATTCGAATTCCACAAAGAGCATTTCTAAGTAACAATAAGCGGAATACATTTGGAATAATTTCTCAGTGTCATATTCTGTACCATTCTTGGCCAACCCTGGGATCATATGGTCTAAATAGAGGGAAAGAGCCAACAAAGTATGGAAAACGCAAGAAGAATACCATATTTGTATAGTCCTTGGTAGAAAAATAAGATAGATACACTTACAAGTATATATATTTTGATAAAACTAGAGTTTCATGAGCCAACGCAACCAAAATGTGGTTCTGGATGGCAAGATGGGTGAAGCGGCGAGGTCGCGACAACCACTGAGAATGCGCCACATGCCAGCACATTCTCGACATGGATGATGTAAGTGGATTCCAGCATAAAGGGGATTGATTGACCTACTTGATAGTGGATTTGGAAAAGAGACATTTGTGGAAGAGATGAGGTTTGTCTTTTTGGATTTATGGGACAGAGGTTTTGGTTCAGTTCTTAATTATTAATATTCGATCTTTTGTTTTTCTTCTGAGGTGGGCTCAGGATATCCTTGTAGAACAGGATGCATATGCTTTCAACTATGAAATATAATGTCATTTTAGTCCTTGTCTTGTGGTTTAGTTATTGGTTAAGTACAAGAAGAACACGATAAGTGTAAATTACGGAAGTTGATTTGATCAATATCTTTCTTCATCGTTATCTTTTTGTCCATTAACAGACCATACCGTCCTGTTCCAGAGTTATTTGTTACAGTTTCGATCAGATTAAGATTGAGTTCAAAGTATACAAGTGCGCTTGATTTGATATCCATGACATTATTACTTCTTACTACAAGATTGTAAATGAGTCATTGGTGTGGTGAAAAGACATAACGTTTCGATTAACATTGTTCTGTTTGGATAGTTGCTATGAAATTCGAACATCTTACTTTGAGAATTCCTGTACTTGCGTTGAAGAAAAATATATCAAATTATCTGTGTTATAATTTTGAGATGAATATGATTTGTGTTATAATTTGTGAATATATAGGGCACGGATTTGGATCCTCGTGGATAATTTATAATTATTGAGCACTAACCTCATGAAATTTGAACGGAACCTGTTAGAATCCCACATCGGAAAAGTATAATAATCTTAGCCTCTTTACATGGTCATGGAGAATCCTCACCTCACAAGCTAGATTTTGGAATTGAATTAGGTCCAAGCTCCATTTTCAACAGAACCTCACTCAAATCATGAAACCACTCGATCTATTATATATGCCTAAAAATTAAATTGGTCGACCTCATTTGGAAATTGAGAGAAGTATCCTATTAAAGAAAATAAATAGACACATAATCTGGAATTTTTATAAATCCAATTCCAAACGTTTGTGAAGCATGAAATTTCCCGAAAAACTAATTCCCACGAAAAGTGATAAACGCATGGAGTGTGACGGGTGATGCCTCTCATTATTGCCAATTAAGAAACCCAAAAATATCTTATAGCCAGATCAAAGAAAATGATTTTGAATGCTTGGACCCTTCATCTGCTGCAACTGATGTTGTGATTATAAATAATGACAACTTATCATACCATTAATAAAAACTGATTAAAACTCTAAACTCAAAAGTCATCTAATATAGTAATTTTTCAGTTATTTTTAGGAGTAACGTGCTGAATAATTTGATATGGTGAACTATGAATTGCCCTTGATTTAATATAATCGAATTTAACTAATGAGACAAATACTAACATACATAACTAGTCACTTTCGCGACTATAATCTAATAATTATATGAAAAATAAAATATGTTCGTGATGTAATCAATTTAATGATAAGACATTTATAATGATTCCTCACTTTCTTGAGTATTCGTTAGTCCTATGAAAAATTATATATAAATCATTCGTGATATGACCAGATTGGTCCGATTTAACTCATATTAATACATGTGTATAAAATAATTAATATATATATATTTTATAATTAATTAATATTATTTAATATATATATATATATATATAAATATATTTTATATATGCAAAGCGCAAACATGATTTGTGTGTATCTAGTAATTAAAAAACAACTGATATATTTAATATAAAAAATCAATTAGTGAGTTAATAACTTTTTATTGTGTTGTTAGTAATTATTAAGGTGAATTAATAATAAATAAGGAGTATTTTAAGTATAAAACATGAAAACATAGTACTGAAAAAAACACATTTAGCCCTCACATTTTAAACATAGTATCTAATATAAAAGTGCATACATGCATGTTTCATCATCTAATACTTGAACCTATTGGGATTTAGCGCTTTGAAATTCTTCATGAAGGAAAAGAAAAAATTTGGTTGAAGCCATAATCCTATTTTTTTCAGATTTTTTTGAGATGTTCTAGAATTTCTTTTGTTTCCTTGTTAGTCTAGGTTTCTACACTTCCTAATTAGTTTCGGGTATGTATCCTTATTGGTCTAGGATTCTATATTTCCTAGTTGGTTTGGAGTTATGCACCTATTATAAATATGTCCCTTCAGTTTTCCTATTACAAATTATCTCCTCTTCATCCTGGACATAACCCTATTTTGGGTGAACCATTCAAATTCCTTGTGTTCGCTTTATTTGTCCTATTTCTCATTATATTTTGTGCTTGTACTTGTTAACTTTCATAACAGAAGCTATTGCTAGTTGTAAGTCCATCTCTTAATTTTCCTTTCTTTCATGAACAATAAGATCTCCAGATTCTACATACAATCTTCAAAGAAATAAAGAAACAAAGATGGAAGAAGAAAGCCATGTCAATGATAAACCCTTCAACCCACCATTCACCCATAGAAAACGTAGCAGCAAATGCTTAGTTTACATTCTCATCCTCGTCGTCTTCCTAAGCATAACCTTCTTAATATCATGGCGCACCTTGCTCAGGATCAAAACCCCCACTCTTCAATTATCAACTGTCAACATAGAACACCTGTATTATGATCCCTCATCCCTTAACATGACAATAGTAGCAAAAATTGATCTCCATAACCCGAATTTCGGGCCCTTTAAGTTCTTTGGTGGACCGATGACTTTGTTGTACGAAAACACGACTATTGGGACGACTAGAATTCACGACCAAGGGATGATAGGCAGCAGAAAGAAGAGAGAACTGATTGTTACAATGAAGGTAAGCGGGTCAGGCGATGAGTTAAAGTCGGAGAATTATGCAAAATTTAAGAGGGATATTGGTTTGGGTTTGATCAAACTTGGGAGTTTTGGAGAGGTGACAGGTGAAGTGCGTGTGGTGAAGTTCATACATCGGCATGTAAGTGCTTTCATGAATTGTAGCATGGATTTGAATTTGAAGAGCCAAGGGATACAGGATTTGTTATGTCGATGAAGAATCTTGATCTTCTCTAGAATTGATTGATTGATTTTATTTATCTATGTAAAGTTATAAGATTCTGTGCAATTTGTTCTTATATTTTGGCATATTTGTGTGTGTCCCGTGTGTGCATATGTGTTTATGTAAAGTATATAATTTATTTTTATGTAAATGAACTTCTTGATTGGTATGTAATTTTGGAGATGGTTGTTTAATTTGTTTTCCTTACCAAGGTTAAAGCCTTGCAGGGGCATGCTTAATTAATTGTTGGGTTGTTTTTATTTTTCTTTTTATTTTTATTATCGAATTTTGGTAATTGTCAAGACTCAAGACCTTGTGAATGAAAAGCATTTGGAGTTACTGATTTTTGAAGAAATCCGAATTGGGTTGATATTGGAAATAGCCAATGGACTTTGTTAAGAATTCTGCTTAACTTACATGTGCATAATATAGTAAAAAATAATAAACCTCCCCCCACCATGCCCTATTGCCATCCCTAAACATGATTTATCAGTGTTAGATTCTTGAAGATTCTTGAAGGCATCATCCCTCTCTTTACGTGAACTCATGTCATGATTGAGATAACCCAAATCAATAAGGTAGAACCATATTTCGAATCAACCCACTCAAAAAAGATGCAAATCCCAAAGTGTGAAGATTTTCTCTTATTACCAAGGGCGAGCAGGCCAATTTAGGTTGTTAGGCCATTGGGTATTCTTTTGGGTTGCGGGCCATAACTGGGCTATTGGGCCTACGAAT
>JACFYI010000845.1:963388-973677 GCA_014898755.1 Handroanthus guayacan
AAAAAAAAAAAAAAAAAAAAAAACCTTGAAAAAAAAGCAAATGAATTGATAACTTGAATGAATAAAAAGATACAAAAGATGTAAAATTTTAAATAAGAACAAAAACTAACTAACAAACTTTACAATGTAAGCAACCAAATAAATAAATAACTCGAAACAAAGTAATGACCCCCCACGGAAAAAGAATGAATTAGCTAAATGGAGATTATGAACAAAATATAATATGTAATAATAAAAATTGCATGAAGTAAATGCAGAAATTGACAAAACATTCAAAAAACTGTTTCATCGTATAATATAACAAAATTAAATAAACAAAAATGAAACCTAAAAACAAAAAATAAACCAAGCAAATAGATGTATGTATTAAAAGATAAAACATAAAGAGTGAAAAAAAGGCTAAAAATAGAGTTTATTAATAAAATTTCTATATGGAAAATGTAAACATAAACAGAACACCCAAAAAATGTCTTCGATCACATTGAAAAATCAAATTAGAACAAAAATATTATCTAAAAGAAAACAACATAGTAGTCAAATAAATAATTTGAAAAGTAAAGCAACAATCCAGAAGTAAAAATAGAAAAAAAAAAGTACGATAACAGAAATTAATAGTAAAACCAATGGCAACAAAAGTTAGATATGAAACAAACTTAACAGTGGTTCATTAATATTGGAACCAAGCAAATAGATGTATATATTAAAAGATAAAACATAAAGAGTGAAAAAAAGGCTAAAAATAGAGTTTATTAATAAAATTTCTATATGGAAAATGTAAACATAAACAGAATACCCAAAAAATGTCTTCGATCACATTGAAAAATCAAATTAGAACAGAAATATTATCTAAAAGAAAACAACATAGTAGTCAAATAAATAATTTGAAAAGTAAAGCAACGATCCAGAAGTAAAAATAGAAAAAAAAAAAGTAGGATAATAGAAATTAATAGTAAAACCAACAGCAACAAAAGTTAGATGTGAAACAAACTTAACAGTGATTCATTAATATTGGAATGGATAGAATTTCAACGAAAACTTGTGCGCAGAATGACATAAATCCTCAAATAAATTATAGAGAATTTCAAATGAGCAATGAAAAAAAATTGCAAGGAATGTGAGAGCCTATATGAGAGGATGAGAATTCAAAAGACATTGCAGAGAATGAGAAAGAGAAACGGAGTTGTTGAATATAACAGGGGATAGAGAGAGAGAGAGAGAAGAGAAAATTACAAAGAAGTGAATTTGAAATAGTTTGATAAAGTAACTTCTTTTCCATTAAGAATTTGAAATGAATAATAAAACTAAAAATAACTTAGAGTTTGTAGATTAGTAGGTTTCCTAAAAAATACAATTTTTAATAAAACGCTATCAAATTAACAACCAATCAAAAATTTTCTTTTTAATAAGAAAAATCAAAATTCTGAGAATTCATGATTTTGGTCAAAATTGGCTCGATTGAAGTCAAAGACGCTCTCAAATATATATATATATATATATATGTCTAAAATATTTTTTTAATTTAAACTTTAAATCAATTCAATTCGCTCCGGGTAAAAGTCCAACTACCTTCAAATTTCAATCCTACTAGCGTACATACCAATCACCCCTGCCTTTTCCATCAAGACTTATGCAATTCCTACCCTACAGAAGACAGCTATAGAGATGGCAAAACGGGCCGTCCACCCCACCCTTTAGCTAACAGAAAATTTATGCGGATAACATATCATTTAAAATAGAAGATATTTGCGATGGATTTATGACAAACCTACAAATTTAAAAAATGAGCAAAATATATATATATATATATATGAATATGGTTCTTGTAATAAACCATGTAATTAATTTCTATAACAAATTTTTTAATTAGTTTGTGATAGAAAATTTTATCGCAAAAGTTAGTTCCGTGACGAACTTCAATTCCATCATAGAATTAATCAATGACAAAATATATACTGACGAATTTGTGATGAAACAATTTGTGATGAATTTTTAAATTTGTATTGAATTTTTCGTTAGTAAAGAGGATATTTTCTTGTAATATTAATTCAATGTATACTCAAAATACGGGATAAAAGGCATGGCTAATGATCATTTGACTTTATGTTTCTCCTATATTATTGTTATAAATAAATTGCAATTTGTATTTATAAGAGTCGTGGCTAATCATTATCATGTGAACAAATAAAATGTGAAGCGCACATATCCATCTAATTTTTCTTAATTTTTGGATATATTTGACATATAATGAGCTTCAAGACTTTTATCATTCTTTAAACTGTGGGAATTTGGATTTATCTCTAAGATTTTATTACATCTGGCTACCTGGAGAGGGAATTTGGATTTAGATATTCTTTGTTACCGTAGATGACAATCACTTCAGAATGCAAAACTGAAAGAATCAAGATAATTATATAATTATAATTTGTTTTTTTTTCCCCTAATGATTGATAGATACAAAATTAAACTCGTTAGGATTAAAATAGTGGATTAATTGCATCCATGCCACGTTTGAAATAGTGAAATTATCTACGCTTCTGCTCTTATTTCAAAACTTACAAATACCTTTCATCCGAGAATGCGACGTCTGTACTGGACTCCCCTGCAATTAAGATTTTGGTTGGAAAATGCTGATGTTAGCCAAATTTTTATTAGTTATTCTTTTATTCCATTAACAACCACAACCACTTTTCCACTTTATGTTCAAACACTATTCTACAATTTTTTATTGCAACTCTTCCCATGCTACCCCTTTCTTATTAGCAGACATTTCTTGTTCTTTTTTAATTTTTTGTGTTTCATTTATTTAAAATAAATAAAATATATTTAAATAATATCATTTCAATAATATTTTATATACGTGAAAATCGCATGCATAATGCGAGTAAGACAAAAAAATAACTTAACTCTCCCAGACCATTTAATTAAGCATTAGCTGAAACGAGCTTAAACCACTGATTTTGGGGACTTTCCCGACAATTCACAGAATTATCTTCATCCAAACAGGCGCACTTTCTTGTGAAAACTCTTGATGAGCGATTGGGATCCCATTCCAAGCACAAATACTTCCCATTCTGATCCTTGTTTGCCATTTGAAACTTGGAATTGGAAACCAATTCCCACTGTGTATGCCTGCCTGTGCAATCCTGGGAAAGAGTCACCGGAATCCCATTCCCGCCGGCTGATAGACATAATTTAGTGCCCATTAATCGGATCGGATTTCCATTCCCGTTGTAGTTCCATTTGCTGAAACTCCGGCAATCACTGGCATGGACCTCCGACTTATAGGCCCTAAGACAATGGCCACTTGATGGATGATACAATATGTTGTATGGTGGACCCTTTGAGTTAGGATCTACATGAGAAATACATAAGACACTATGTTACATGTAGATGGTGTTCAGGTACAATGTAGAATCAAACATGAGCAAATTGTTTGACTAAATGAGTTCGTCCTAAGAGAAATATTTGTGTACGTAGGGTCCACGTTAAAGGGTAGTTATTTGCAATATATACTTACAATATGAATGATAGTTATGTTGTTTCTGCACGTAGTAGACATTTACTATGCCTAAATGATTGTTTTATAGGCTTCTAGGAGTATTGTGTTATTGTGGGCTATGTACATATTATCAAACTTAGGGGATGCTTGCAGTTAATGATTTGTAAAAAGTGTTTTTCCATTTTTAACTGAATTTCAGTTAATCAATACTTCTAGTTTTAATCCTCAATATTTAGTAGAAAAAAAGCTTAAAAATTAAAAACAATTACTACCAGTTCCCCAACTTTTTTATCCTTTCTGACTTCTATTTTTCCTCTAGCAACTTAACGTTCACTCAAGCTTCCTCTGCAATTTTTTCCTAAAACTTTTTTCTTCTTCCAAAAGTGAAAACTTTTACAAACACCCTCTATTAATTTGAATAAAACCCTTTTCTCTAATCGAGTTCCAACCGTAAACACATAAAAAAATTAAAATCAAATAAATACTTATGTCCAAAATTCTTGCAACACATAACATGCATATTACATAACACTCTTTTAACAAATGCATATAAATGTTACCTTGAATTATCTGTTGAATAAGCTGAAGCTTCTGATGAAAATCCGGATTCCTAACGGAGCTCCAATTATAATTCAGCATCCCGTACGTCTCATCAAGCCCACGAACCCCATTTCTAACATAATAACTCCCTTGTAAAGCCCAAACACTCCAGTCCAGATCCATTTCCGCCAAATAGCCCAAAAAGCAGCCCAAAAACAAATTATCAGCCCGGCCCACTTCCACCTGCTTCACTCCAAATTCACTTACAAATATAGGAGCATCATTTTCACCCTCTAATAAAAACCCTGCTTCTCTATTTATACCTTGTGTTATCTCTTCACATGCCTTTGTAAATGGCTGATTTAGCCATAATTTTTTCTGTCCCGCCGTCGATGAATATCGATGAATTTCGTACACTAATTTATTCTTGAATTTTAACTTTAATGGCTTTTGCTTTAGGAAGGAAAGATTAAGGGCGTAATGCAAACCTGAAATGATTATTAGAAGATTAGGGTTTGCTTTGTTGATCGTTTTTGCTCCTTTCTCAATGTAGTGATACCATGCGGTGACATTTTGGAGTGGGCCTCGAAGCTCGTTTCGGAGACTCATGGCAACAACCTGCACATTGGTTCAGATTCTCTATTTCAATAAATGTTTTATTTTTTAATTTATACTGGCAGTTAGTACATGTAATCCCTGTGCATATGAAATGCTATTGAAAATTATATTATTTAAATATGCTTTATTTTTTTTTATAAAGAATGTAATGATTAATTTAAAGATTTTGGAGTAATTTTTGCAATTAAAATAGTAAAACGGTTATAATTTTGAGGTAAAGTCACAAAATAAAAATCTAATCCAAACTACCACAAAAGAGTTCCTTCTTATAATAGTATATATTACTTAATAAATATATAAGTGCATCAAATATGTATTTTTTTTCTATAAACAAAACAGTTAAAGGTATTTTGCTAAACTTACACAAAATATCTTATAAATTCGCACATAAAATACTTTTGAAACTTATAAAATTTTAAATCTTAATTTAGAAAGGTATTTAAATAAAATAGGTGGAACTTGTGACATGTATGATAATTCTGTAATTAATATATTAGAATTAAAGAAGCATTCGAAATCTTAAAAATAAGTTAGCACTCTTTAATTTTTTAAAGCAAGATGTAGACAATTACCTCAATATACCTAAGTTTTTGCTTACTCATATAAACATCTCATATTACATCGGAATTACAATAACACATCATTCAATAGATTTACAAAGAAGCCTCCCTATAATATTTCAATCAATATGTTTGATTTTCTAAGACTTCTAATTTATATATGAGGTGTTAATATATAATTTGTCAAATCACAATAGGTATTTCTGTATAGAGGTCATTTAATCCTTTTCTAAAAGACGTTATAAGATCTTTCGTAAACTAAACTATAAAATGTTCTAAAGCTTTGTAACTTGACCAAAATAATCCTCTACTCGTGGATCAAATTTACATGCATGAAACCTACAACGAAACATCAAATTAAAACCACTCAAAATAATACCATCGAAAACATCGAAAATGCACATAGAACCATGATCTTTAAATGCTAACTTTAACATACCCGAAAAACCAAAAAGACAGAAACAATAAATTCATCAGAACATACCGTTGGCACATCTCTGTAACGCTTAGCGACAACACCCAAACCTCGTAACCACTCGTCCGCATCAAAGTCCCTGTCCCCAAAGAACCCATTTCCGTCGCCATCACTGCAACACCACCCGGCCCGACTAACATGATTATCAAGAACCACCATTAATCCCTCTTTCTTGATCTCTCCAATCACAGCCCTCTGTGCATCGACCACTGTAAGATTAACAAACCCCGGATTATTCTTTACCACACCCTCCACCACATTCCCCAGCCCGACGCGCCGGAAGGACTCACCCACCCTGAGGTCCGCGTGTCGGGTCACCATATGGGTCGCCCACGTGAGCCTCACGCAGTTGAACCCCATTTCTTTTATATGCCTCACGATCTCGCCCACGGGTTTCTTGTCGAGCCCTTCGGCTAACATGGGCTCGAGGTGGGCTGCCCAGTTGGTGCAGCTGAGCTTCACCCTCGCTCGGCTGGGCTCGTCTGTGATCCATCTTGAGGTTGTTGAGAGAGGGAGGGAAAAGCAACGAGTGGCTAAGGACAAAACAAGAAGTTGTCTGAGGATTATAAGCATGGTGATTTAGTTTTTGTTTGTCTCAAGGGGATTTTTAAGTGTTTGTGGGGAATATAAATGGAGAAGGTGTGAATGGAGTTTGTTTTGTTTAACGACTTTTGAGCAGAATTTGTATCCGTATCTTACCTAAGTTTGAACTGTATGTATTAAAAAACCAACCAAAAAAAAAAAAAAAAAGTTCGAACTGTATGTATAAATTGAGATGAAATTTAGGTGGTTTTGAGGACTAATGTGGTATTTGAGGTTTAATGATGTTTTTACGTCGTCTAAAAATTGTGTAATTTTTGGTGTTATTAATGGTTTTTAATGTTTGTAATTGCATTAGTTGTGTGGTCAAGTAACTGGTTCTATGTAATAATAATTTGTGCTCACATCAAAGTGAGCGTAAAGAATAGATGTAGTAACTAAACCGGTCGACTCTATTGCCTAAGTTTGTGCCGTGTATATATGTATAATCTTTCTTTTCAATTAACTTGTTTTTTTTTTTTTTTTGCCTGATAGAAAAATGAAAGGATGCGATAGTAATGACCTCAACCTCCTCTCGCTACATCATGTCCGTACTCTCGTATTCAGTCGTAAACATTTTAAGTTGTCTTGTAATATTGTTTTATGTGTTAGTATTTACGTTTTTGGATAGTGTACTTTTAGGTGTAGGATGAATAAGTGATATATGGAATATATGATTGTATGATAAAAATATGTGATTATTTAATATAAACAGCAATATGTGTCTCTTATATAATTACTTGAAATATCAGCGTTTCTAATATTTTTGTGTTTACTGGCTGAATTGCATGGTATGATTCAAATTTTGTTACTTAAATTATTCTTAATCATGTTTGTTTTTATCTTTCTCTAAAATATTCTTTACTTCTCCATATCCTTTTGTTTTATAGATGGAAATTACAAAATGATGGTGATGTGAGAATAAACTTAAAAGGACTATTTTACCCTCACTATTTAAGTTAAATAGGTCACTATGAGATCTATGTTTCTAAGATATGTGTTTTTCTAGGAAGTGTGCTCAATTCAGAATGTACTACTTTATATGAGTTGTTCAATTCATCAACGTGACATTACAACCTGCGCAATATAGAATTCTATTAAGTAAACAAAATACTGTTGTTTGTTTGAAAAAAAAAAGATCTTGTCTGTTAATTTGGAATAAAGTGATTTGACGTGAAATGTGCACAAAAACTTAATAATTCTAATTGGTTCTAAACACTTGTAAGTCTTCTAGACTCCCTTGATTTCAAGTGGGCTTGGTCTTTTCTTGTACTACTTTTTACCTGAATTCAGTAGTAAATCTGAGACTATGTCATATTGAGCCGATCAATTCTGTTTCTGAGTTATTTAGGGCACTTTTTAGCCTAATCGGAAGGCTATTGTTGATACTAAGTCACATTGGATGACCGCCCTCTTACGTTATTAAAATATTTGGTCCCAAATAACTTTAAATATCCCAGCTATAATGACATAAATTTATTGTTGGATGCTTTATTAATTTGAGAACTAGTACCCTAAAACTTTGCTTGAGCAGTCTTAATTCGAGCAAAAGTCTTTCACTAGGACCACTAATTTTAACATGTTCTCTAATTTTAGGTTAGATTTCAAAACATCTTACGTGGTTGTGAACCCTTAAAACTAGTTAGGAATGATCCCTATTAGCAGATCTTAAATCAAATGGATTGTAACGACAAATGGGTGACAGCACAATGGATAAGGGACCAAGATCCTCAAATCTTACTTTCCTTGGTCTTTGTTGGGATGTAGGAAAGGCAGGGGTGTAATTTGCAGTGACATTGTTTGAATATTTAGGACATTCTTATAAGATTATGGCTAGGTTGGATTCACCTCTCAATTGGATGCTTCATCTGGTTGAAACTAATGGCTTTACATTTAGTTGTGGTTTTGGATATGGATATTCCAAGAAAATGGTAGATCAAGTTTGATACAATGTCGAATGGTTTTGGTCTAAAATGATGAAAAAAGATCAAAATACCCTTCAGAAGAGACAAGGAGATCTAAATCAGAGAAGAAATCGATTTGGGCTAAGAATCATAGATTCGGCAGCTCCAATACAAGTCCTAAAATGAGGAGAATTAAGTAGATTTGTACAGGATAATACAAGTCAGTGTAATTTGGGTAAAATACATAAGTTCTCCGGTACTCATACCAAGTTAATTTTCACTATTCAAAGTTAATCTTTTTATTAGTTTTACTGTATTTACCTAACTCAGTGCTCATGTATATTGCTGCAAGTTCAACCTCATATGAGTATGATATTTTCAATCTAATCACTTAAATTTAATCAAACTTTTGTGGTATTGTACTTTTATACGTGCACCTTACTCAATGTTATACCAAGAATTTCAAAAAAAATATAACAAATAAGATTTATAGATTATAATCCTACTTAGGAGTATAACTAATGGATGTAATTATAATCCTACTTTCATAGTGGAGGGGTATGACTGACTGGCTAAAATTAGCGAACCTTTCCGCACGTTATTTGGACCGTCAAGATTCATAATTGAACATGTGTGATCCTGTGGCGGGCCGTAAAATCTTGTTGCAGACTGTTCTTGCTAGTAGACTATAAGGAAATTCCACATTTGATTTCGTAATTGAACAACGAACTAAAAAATTTTAACTAATTTATTATTATCAGTATATACTATTTCTTATCTATCCACATTTGGCACATAATAATATAAATTGAGATGAGTGTAGTTATATATAAAGATAAAGCTGTTTAGATGCACATGCATCGAGTGTGCACAATAGCTAGTACTATATATAAAATGTGACAGGTAAAGAAAATTATTTTTAGTGGTACGTTTTCATGTGTTCTTCCCAAAACATTCTTTATTTTAACCATCCACAACTAGTTTTCTCTCAATATAATGGGAAAAAATACATTGTACCCCCTTGTATTATTACAAAAGGGAAGATTATCCCCTTGTATTTTGTAATTGCAACATACCCCCCTGTATTTTGGAATAACCAGGTCATAAAGCCCTTATTGCTAGGTTATAGGGAGGTATTTTTTAACTACAGAATTTGTTTAATGTTAATACGGCTGTATATCTTACAATTGAAAAAAAAATAGGGGCTAATCCTCCCCTTTACAATAATACAGGGGGGTAAAATGCATTTAACTCATAAATTATGTATGTATTATATTAAAAATATTAATCATATCTAATTATTAACGTATGATTACCTCAACACTCCTGATGTTCGTTATAATTATCAAAACACCCCCTAAAATTTGAATTACTAGTATTACACAGTTTTTGTAAAAATGGAAGTCGGACAAGAAGAGGCCCGTTTTGACTGAGAATTGTCAGCTTGGGCTTGTGGTTTGAATTTTTTTTAAATATTCATTCGATGGAATTACACGTTTAAGTTTGGGCTTAGTTTAGGGCCCTTTTACTTTATCAAAGCAGGCCCGTTTAACATTTGATGTTGTTTTATCATATTTTGGGCGGGATTGCAATTTGCATGGGATGTTTGATTTTATTTAGAAATAGATAAATTTAACTGTGATAGTCTCTCTCTAAAAAAAGAGAAGAGTATCACAATAATTTTCTTTTTTGATAAATAAGAACTATAATAGTCAAGCATGTATTTCTCATCTTGCTAACAAAAAAAAAAAAATGTAATTTAATAATAACTTGAAATACACATATTTATGTTGTTAGTATGGTGAATATAATTCAATAATAATTTCTATATATGTATAATTATTATTTAAAAACTTTTTGAGTATATTGACATGTCGATAATACACTTTTAAATCATTTGAAATAATAATTTAATAAAATCAAATATAGCCTTAAATTATTCTTTTTTTTTTTTATAAGAATAGCCTTAAATTATTCACTACCTACTATTGAAATTTATTATTATTTTTTCATGTCTCATAAATGTGTTATCAGAGTCCACGTATATCCTTCTAGTACGTTCCACATAAACAAGATAACAACTTAATCACGAAGAAAAAAAAATTGAAAAAAAA
>JACFYI010000845.1:977160-996611 GCA_014898755.1 Handroanthus guayacan
GGCCTTTTGTTCTTTCTTTCCTTTTTTTGTTAAATTATATATATTATTTATGTTTTATTAACTTTAAAATTTTTAAGTGAAAAGAAAAAACACAAAAGATGTGTATATATATATACATATATATTATATTTATATAAATAAAATAAAAATTAAAATATATATATATATATTTATCACATATATTATATATAAAATAAAAATATTTTAATTTTTTACGGGGGCGGGGGGTATGACCCCGTCCCCATCCCCGAACTAATTGCGGGGAGAACCTTCCCCCATCCCCATTCCCATGGGGAAAAATTCCACGAATTCGGGGAGCCCAGCATTGCGGATTTTTTTGCCATCCCTGCTTGAGTTGTAGAAAATGAAGTTGTTCTCCTAAAGTTATAATTGTAAGTATATAAACTTTATGATGTTAAGTATATACAACATATAAAAAAAATAATAATTCATTTATTTTATTCAAAATAGATTTATTTAAATTTATTCAATATATAATAAAATTTAAAGAAGACAAATTATCGGACATAAGTAGTTTAAAGTATCTCAAATACATATTCAATATTTTTCTCCAGAGTTGTGACAAAACTTAAGTAAAGATGACAAGTAATATTATTAAAATTAGTTTTACTATATTATAGTTTGCTAAAATGTTCAAACTATTATTAGAAGATAATACTTTTTTTATTTATTTGATTTTTGAAAAAGAATATTTTAAAATTATTGAAATTTTAAGAATTTAATTATTTTTAAATATTTTATAGTTTATGTACTATTTTATACTAATTACTTTTTTGTTATCAATCATTATTATATTATTTATATTATAAACATATTTTTTAAAAAAACTTAATGTCCAATTACACCAACAATATTTTCACACAAAAAAAAAGCTATTTCAGGTCATGTCATGTCGGTTCGTATAGATTCGAGTTGTCGTGTCATCTGAAATCAAATTTCGAATTGTTCGTGTAACCTAAAACCCAACCCAACCATTTTTTATCAGGCCCAAATTCAAAAATGGGTTAATTCAACTCATTTTTTGAATTATCGTGTGTTAGAAATTATCACTCCTATTTTGAAATTTGTCTAATTATTTTGATTGCAGCGTGATATTGGGAAGAAAAATTCATGATTTTATGTGTCTATGAATAGAGGACTGAAGGTCTCGACTTTTCTGAAATCACCAATGGGGCAGGTGCTCAGGTCACCCTTCTTATTTGCGGAGAAAAGGACCGGCCCCATTTTCCACCCACGTAAAAGGAAGCGAAAAGAAAAGGGAGCTGAATCTAGCTTCTTAGTCATGGAGCAGATTTGAAACACTTTACCGCCTTCCCTTCGTGTTGTAACTTGTAAAGGAAACATAACGATTAAACGAATGACATTGGGTAGACGTGTGTATATCAAACAATTTATTGCAATATTGCAATAATCTTGTATTTAGTTTACCACTCTTCAGTACGATTTGTCCACAGTGACGAATATTGGATCAGTGTGGTACATCTTTCTCTGAAATATGGAGATGAAACAATGAGCCCACCCTTACAACCATTTTCAACTTGCCATTGATCGGGGAGAAGTCTTCTAGGCATCAACCTATCTTAAATTTCCTTTTTAACAAAAGTCAAAAGTTCAATCTCCATCGTCAAAGATACCTTTTTTTTTTTTTTTTTTCCTTCTTTATAAAATACAAAAAAGAAAGAAATGAAGAAAGAAAGATAAGAAAAGAGAAAATGAAGCACAAACACCTACCATGGCAAACAGGATATCTCACGCTTATGCCCGCGAATGCCACCATGAAATTGATATCAGAACAAAATTCTGCATAGCCGGTGAACATATCTGGATTTTTTAGTTGCACAAGAAAGTAAAATACATGACCTTATATTCCTTAACTTTCAAGCTTACATCTGTCTAAAATAAAATGACACCGTCACAACTAATGAACACATCATTCCACACAAAAACAAAATCAATCAACTATCTCTATTGTGCTGAAGGGATTTGTGTCTTATCATTTTAGTAAAGAAATACCGCTTGTTTATTTTCACGTTTAGAGGCCCAGTCATCGTTACCATTGCATCTTACAAGAAGTAAGATAGTTGTTCCTTTTTCCTCGAACCACCTTCACCATACAATTCATTCCATTGCTTCAACTCTGCCATTATGGCTCCTTCGACTGCAAAGCTAGCTGCAACCTGTGGCATTATGTCCATAAGTGGCTTAACAACAGATGGACATAAGCTAATCAAACTAACAAAACAACTTAACACTGTGGAAGTAGGCAATGTTAATTGCTTCCTCTGGGATTGTTCAAAAGCTCAAACACTTGCGAAAATTTGACAGTGCCTCAAACTTGACAAACAATGAAGTGATCATTAATGAAATTTATGATGGTTTTTTAAGCTGTATGCATCATTAAAACCTTTTAAGAGCTATAACAAATAGCATTACTCGGGAGAATAATACTCTAGTTATCCGTTTTACTTGGCGGCCAAATTAACAGAAAACAGGATATAGTTCATGGCATCCATAATGAAACAAATAATTATATATAGCTGCTGCAATGAGCTAGCATTATCATTTTCTAGAGCATTTGTTCTGTAATCTCAGCGTTGATATTATTGGACAATAAGATTGTTTGAGTTGACAATCAACACATATAAAAGTTTTTAGCCGATGGTAAATGAAGAATTCGTTTTACCTGATTTTTTGCTTCCTTAAGATCTTCCATATTCAATGCCCTGATAGTGATTACCTTTTCCTTCTTTTCTTCTCCATCTATATTGTCTTCACGGTCCTGTCCTTTCTCAGCTCTGCGTTTCTTTTCCTGGTACAAGGCACGCATGAAACAAACAGGTCAGGAAAATACTAAGCTACATAAAAAACTAATTAGTATTGAGTACAATACTCACTTGATCTTTTAACCTTTCTTGCTGTATTAACTCTCGAACTGGTCGGTAAGCAGCAGTTATGCACAGGTTCTATTACGAAAACACTTTTGTCAAAACATCAACAAGACGTAACTAATCTTAATTAACACTAAAAGCAGTACATAGAAACCTTCAGATCACTGCCAGTGTATCCTTCTGTCATTGTTGCAAGCTCCAGAAAGTCTAATCCTTCATCAACTTTCTCTTTTGACAACAGTGTTCTTAAGATTTTCTCCCTGTTCTCCACTGACGGCAAACCAACCATGATTCTGTAGTAACAAATGAAAGCAATAGTTCTCACTCATCTGATTGTATAAAATACTTGATCGAGCAAGTTGGTATAAATAGCCATATGGGTATGAGTGACCTACAAATAAATTGAATTGGTATATATAGCCATGTCCCGATCATATCAGGAAGGCCCAGTCGATAAATTAAATGAAACTACAGCCATCAGCAGCTCAAACTGTGTATTAATACCTTCTCTCGAACCTTCTGATGATTGCTTCATCAAGATCAAATGGCCTATTGGTTGCAGCAAGAACTAGTATTCTTTCACCAGGTTTTGTCAATAATCCATCCCAGTGAGTCATGAACTCATTCTTTATCTTCCGCATGGCCTCATGCTCCCCAGCTCTATTCCTCTGTCCAAGCATGCTGTCAACTTCATCTACAAATATTATAGTAGGTGAGACCTTGGCTGCAAGAGTGAACAAGGCCCGAACATTCTTCTCATCTTCCCCAAACCATTTTGAAGTAATAGTAGACATTGAAACGTTAATAAAGCTTGCTCCAGCTTCATTAGCTATAGCCTTGGCCAGCATGGTCTTCCCTGTACCGGGAGGCCCAAAAAGCAGTATTCCTCTGCACGGCTTCAAAAGGCCACCTTTAAAAAGATCTGGCCTTCTAAGAGGTAACATCACAAGCTCCTGAAGTGATTCCTTAATCTCATCCAATGCACCTATATCTGCAAATGTCACGCCTATTTCATTTGCCGGAATGACTTCAGGCCGTAGGCGCTTTTCGAATTCATTGTCTGCAGGGATCTCCTGGAGCAATCAACAAAAGAGAGTGCTGCATGAGATGAAGGAAAAGTGGAACGGCGAAGGAAAGAATGGAAGTTAAAGTGTAATGCCACAGCTTCTGCATTTGCATATCGAAACTTGAGTAGCATGGTATATCACATTCTTTACTGTTATTAGCATTTCATAGCACAGTGTCATGACTAAAGCATATTCCAAATAGTTGTCTTGTCAGAGGAATTTTCACTGTTCGAATGATACTTTTAGTGCGGTGTAGGATATATTAGCAAATGAAAGGATTACTAAAACAACATATGCAAATCATTGACAGCCCTAGATCACACTAAATTCCATCAAACAATTGCAAATGCCTGGACCAGGTAACTAGGCTTACTGGAGTTTTTGAAGCCGGTGGATCTTCATTCTTTCTCTCAGGTACAGCAGGTTCAGCCCTTGAACTCACGGATGCTCCATCCTTTTTATCCTATGATTCACAACCAGATTATCACATGAAACTGTTCCATCCACGCATTCATACTTATGCATACTGAGTCAGAACAACCAACCTTAGACACTTCAGCTTGTGCTTCAATCTTTGAGGTGCTCTTTCCTGAAGATTTACTTTCCTGAAATATACTCAAGCCATGGGACAGGCTAATGAAAAGCAAGACAATAAGTCAGCAGACCTTTCAAGGAAGCATTGCATAATTAACACAGAGCAAATGACTTCTTAACTTATTCTCAACCCGTAGGATAGAAGGATCAAGGCCAAGACAGTAAATCAGCACATATTTATAGACTGTGGCCTTTATAGATACAGAAGAAAAAGAAAACCCCACCTCTTCGATGATATAACAAGTTTTCCATTTCTGTACTCAGGTTCCTTTGTATTCATCAGATGGTATGAGATAGCTGATACCACAATTTCTTCTATATAGTTGCTAAGAACTATTGTGTCTGCCAAACAGATCGAACCTAGATCTTCGCAATCAAGATCATTAGCAGCAAGTACTTCCATTATGTGGTTTTTGTTGTCCTGATATTGAATCATCTTCATATCCTCCTCCAGTTGAGACTTCCAGCTCACAAGGTGATTTTCATCCTCCGGAGGCCTTATTTCAATGTTGTAAGGAAATACAGAAGAAACTTTTTCATCTACTATCCTGTAATCATTCCCTGGATAAACAATTCTTGAACCAAGGATCAGGACGGGTCCAGACAACTTCTTCAACATTTTTTGGAATAAGATATATACTCTCTGTGATCTGCTTAGGAGTTTCTCAACATCCCTCAGATAAAGTACAACAGGACTGATTTTTGATACTTTGACAAGAACCTGCACAGTTGATGATAAATTGTAGTCACAAAATCTTTACAAGTTCAACAACAGGGCAACAAAATCAAATTTATACACTTTACTACAACAAGAACTTCTGTACCTTATAAACTGTCTGTATCAAAAGCTTCTCATCAAAGCTCCAGCTGCCGGTGCGCTTAAGTGGAGCTGAAAGGAGAGGAGTCACAGATTAAGCAAGCAAGGAAAGGGACTGCTTCACTCAATCTTAACAAATTTCATATTTATATTCCACCAACATTAGGTTTAAAGTGAATGCTTTGATAAGTACAAATAAAAATATTATATCCTTCATTTTGTACGCATTAGGAGACATTGCTATTTATATCGAACTCCATTCTGAGTGAGATGAATTTGCTACGTGAAGTACTGCACATTTTAGAACCTGATATTGCGGGTGTACTGGTTGAACAGAGAGTATCGATGCTCGCTGTAGATGCGTTTCTACGCAGTTTTGCAGGATTAGAGCTTTCTTGCCCACTGCACATACATAAGCATATCATAATTTGGACAGATACAAAAAAAAGTGAAACCAGTGGAAGATATTCACAAAATTTCCAGAACGAACATTGATCCAAGATCAACCCCGCTGCTTTGCCTACGTAGCGTACCTGCATTAGAATAGAATGAAAACTGAGTTAGGGGTATTCATGGTTACAGAAACCGTCTTACCATAGAGAACTGCAGAGGACTGCACGAATTCATAATTCATTAAGCAATAAAGGTGCTGCTATCAGCTGCAGAAACTCAGTAACGTTTCTGTTCTGACAATACCATAAAACTACCATACCAAGAAGGTTCTACATCAAATATTGAGGATTGCACATGTAGTAATATATATGTGTGTCACCATATGTATTACCAAGTCCCAATATCTTATCTTACGTGATCCTTCCACCAAAACTTGTGCAACCTGATACTCCCTTAAATCATCCAGAATATACTCCAGGACTTTATGTCCCAGAAGATACCACAGAACAACCTATATGCCAATAGATTAGGTTTCTATCATCTCATTCTCAATCTCTCTTTGTCAACTTTTAGTTTGTTATTAATACCGATTGCCATAATATGAGATCAATAGTCAAATTATCTCAATTTTATTGTTTCTGCCTATAATCAGTAATCACTATAACCTTTCATGGACTTAATTTGCTCAATTTTTCAATCAATTAAAAATGTAGAAAGAATAATCAGTTCTTCAATGTGGACAACTTTTTGTTGATAAAAATATAACGAATACAACTTCAATGTGGATAACTTTTTGTTGATATAAATATAATGAATACAACTTCAAAAAAAAAAAAAAAAAAAAAATCCTTCACTGGTACTTGGTACTATAAATATTTGATAAACTTATAAAGATTTTGAGTGATCACATTTTACGAAAGACTGTGCGTAATAGAGTCAATAAAACAAATCATATGACTTTCTATAATTTAGCCAAGTACAGTAATAATAACTCCATTGAAGTGCTTTGTAAATCATACTTTCCAGTTCTTCAGGTATCACATCAACAAGTAGGAATCTACCATGAAAATCCCACTCAACAAAATACTGGATTTGCCCCTGGCCAATGCAAGTATATATCATACAACATTAGTGTTGCACCTAGTGCATATGCAATATTCTATATCTTTGTAAAATTAAAGCAAATCAGATCTTCTTTTAGAAAGATGGACGATAAACACATGTTCTCATCACCTGAAAGTTGTCCTTATGCATCAAGAGAAACAGAAGCTACAGTGAACTCAGAGGCAGGGGAATTTTATTTATTTTATTTATTTATTTATTTATTTTGGGTGGGGAGAATTTTTGGTTGGGGGGGCGGGGCTGGGAAAATAAGAAGGTACCTAATCACCTTGACAGAATAACAATTTAAAGATGCACATGAGAACACAAAAAAGGAAAACACAACGGGCTTACATTAGCTTTTGCAAAACAAACCTAAAAATTTGCAGTTGAATCTTGGAATGATTAACTAGTGCATGCTCAGCATCCATAACAATAACCGTTCATTCTTTCTTACCTTTATCATCCTCCTTTTGTTGAAGTAATGAAAATGATCCGAATAATTCAGACATACGGCCCAATGTTGTTTCTGATATAGATCTTTTAAAAGACTGCAATGGAGGTGTAGCAACAGAATAAAACATGTCAAAAGTTGTATCGTCACTTTATGTACAGAAGGTCAGAATGTCCGTGTCTGTGTCAACGGGGAAAAGAAAGCACTTTTACTGATGGCGCGTACAGTGTAACAGTAATTTTTGGTGAACTTACAGTTTCTTTATTAGGGGTCCCATACTTGCTTTGAATCTGTTTAACGAAAAACTCAAAAGATCACAAAAAGGATATGCATACGGTCCCTGCTTTAGCAATGAAAACTCAATTAATTGTCCACTCACCTTCAGAGAAAAATCAGTAACATCTAATAACAACAACTTTGCTTCAAAATAATGAGCTAAAGCCTTAGCAAGCATCTGTTGATACATCTCTGAGAAGTATAAAATGATGCCATTAAATACAGCCCAGACGATGCAAGGGAAAGGGTAATGCAAATCAAACATTTTGGAAATAACCCAAACAACTCACCAGCAGGACCAGAGAGCAAAATTGTTTGACTTGCTGGAGAGAGGTTCCGTGTATGCTTAGTGAAATCAGCTTTTTTCAGATGAACAAAAGCTGCACTTGTTAATATGACCCTTGTCTGTTCACTGTCATTTTGAGAAAGAACAAAGACATTAGGAAAGCTGTACTCTGAGGTTCAATTTCAATACGCGAGCAAATGTATCTCAGCTTACATCAGCAATCAACAGATTCAGCTTACATCAGCAACCAACACAACTAAAATCAGATCCAATTTCAAATTAAGAACTAAGAGAAGGCAGCTTTACTTTGATTCTAATGAGTTCCTAAAGCTCCAGATCTTAGAGCGGTAGTAAGATTTGGGTGGTTGTGTTGGTGATAGCCAAGGATATGGCATTTCATCTTAAAAACCATGGTGGCTTGAATCAATTTATCCTTCCAGCCCCCATGGTACAACATGGCCCAGTTTATAATCTTACAACGCCTTTCCCACCTCAAGGCATAGCTATTCGTTGAAAGCATATGTTGAGAATAAAAAACGTATGCCATTCTCTAGGTTGCAAATGAATTTACTGGATCAAAAAGAAAGAGGGAGAAAAAATGTATGGCCAAGCAGGTCATATTTTTACATAACAACATGCGAAAATGACGATACGTGAGTCATCTGTGGGTGAGGGTAAAAGCAGAGAAGTCATAAAACACTTTCCTAATCTAGTTACCTCAAACATTGCCCCAATACTCTTTATTTAAGCTAAAATACGGTTCACAAGATATTGGTAATCTATTAACATTTCCAAAAATGCACAGTAGGACAAATAATCAGCTTCTCCCGGGACTATGTCTATTAGTAATTAACCTTACATATAGGAAGTCAACCAAACCTAACACAGTATCTTGTGCCTTAACTATAAGTAAGAATACTCTGGCCTCGGCAAAAATATATTAGCGCACTACCACTACTCCAAATCTGGTGATGAACCAGCAAGCAAAAGTTTGTAAACAAAACAGGGTTGTGGCATATAACACCAACGACTACAACATTCCGAGCGTGCACAAACGCAATGTAGAAAGCCCAGTATGGCACCACGGAGCTTGTAAGAATGCCATGATTAATAAAAAAAGTATAACATGTTAGAACCCATGATAATTCACAACCATTTTCAACACAATAAAATACTCCAAGAAGATAAATTGACGAATATCCATACCTCTAATTATCGGGGGGAAAAAAAAAAAAAAACAAAGAAGCTTAATCACTCGAAGACAATCTACCACTACCAGACTTAGTTCGTTCCTGCAACTTCATTCCAAACCAGGTAAAACAGAGCAAATATAGATGGAAAGGAACATGCTACACCCAAAACATAATGGAGGAAAAGTTTCCCTTATATTTACCTTAGATAGTAGGGAAATTTATTGAAGGTGACATTGCTATCCCTTCCATCAGAAATAAGGCTTAACATCTCCTGCTCCATAATGTGAGGCGTAACGCCAGCCGACGTGATGGCGCCGCCTGTCCATTTGCTGACAGCCTGTGATCCCGACGCCAACCCAAGCCCCACTCCGACTCCTATCCCTACTCCCAGCGCCGACATCAACATCTGCTTCGATTCCATTTCTTCTCAACTCTCAGTCTTCCAAAATTTACAAAGCAGACTAAACCGAACGCCAAATCTTTTTCCTTGGTGTGTTATTGGATTATGCACTAGAAAGCAACGAATATCTGATCTCAAAGCAGTATACTTTTTAACAACTAAGCACTCAGTCTTGATTCACTCAAACTTCTACTTTTGCTAATTTTACATGTGCTCAAATATTTTCTTATAGTATATTCAATAAACTCTCTGCTCTCTAAATGAAAAGACAGGAAACCGAGAAAACCGTAATAGCGAAGTGTCCTCCGATGCCCAAACTTTCAGCCATCTACTCGGTGGTGAAACGGTGTTTCGCGGCGGCCGAGGGAGAGCGGTGGTGCTGGTAATGGAAGTGGGGTGGTTAGTTTTGTCTTTGTTTCTTTGTAAGCAATGCATTATATACGGCGGTTCCTTCCCGCTTGATTAGACCTCAGTTTCTGTAAAGTTAAAGAAGTGTAGGACACGTGGCGCACATTAGCTGCATGACTTGGCAAACCGGTTACGGCTAGGGTTCTTCTGGCATATGTTATTACAGTAGGGCAGCGATCCACTGGATCTTGCCTAGGAGTGGCGCAGGGTGGCTGGGCTAGTGCGCCGAGATGAATAGCCAATCAGGTTTCAGCAACAAAGTGGCCGCAGGTTATATTAGCGAAATGCCCCTAGAGTTTCGATAAATGGCGTTTGTGCCCCTTATCTTTTAGCATAACCGCAATCCGGACAGAAAAATATCTAATTTTGGGGATGTGTGATCAGCACGCCATGTCAGTCTCTGGGGCTGAAACTGTTGGGACTGCTCAGTGTTCACTGGTGCAGTTATTAAAAGTTGCCATGACACCAAACTAGGGACAAGCTTGTCTTGCCAAATTCATAGATAAACCAAATTTAGATTGAATTTTAGTTGTATAATCAGCCAAACTTACGTTATTTTGAGACACTCGTAATATATTTCAGTCTCATGTTTTAGCGACATTTTTCTAAAATAAAGCATCCGCTAAATAAATGAAAAAAGAATAATATTTTAATGTAATTGAATCTTTATTCAACGACGTAGCCAAGTATCATCGTTGATATTGTGTATGTACTGGATGATTATGTATTTTTTACGAAACTCTTGACTGAGAGTTATGATTAAGCCATAAAATCGTGCCACATTAAATGACCTAAAAATTTTAAAAGCACTAAGGGCTGCAAAAAAGATCTCAATTGAAGTTCTATGTTCGATAACACCCTAATAATCATGCTAACTATCTTTTTAATTTAAATTTGTTTTTCTTTAGAATGGAACTAATAGTCCAAAACTCGATTAAACAATAGCCAAAGAGGGTGTGGCAATGCTTGGAATTTACTCAGAGAAATCAAATTATTCCTAAGTAAGAAATGGGCATCATTATTCCAAGGGATGGATCTCAAATAAAAATGGATTTTATAATTCAAGTTGATGAATGGCACGGACAAGTATGGCAGATTGTCATTCACTCTCTTGATCCGACATTTTTTTTTTATTTTTTTTTTTGCTGGTTTAATTGGATCTTGGAAGTGAGGGAGGGAACCAATTCTATACATAAAATTTCGAGATTTCCAAGACGTCAAATAAAAATTATTTATTGATTTATTTTGTATGACAGGTCAGTATTTTCTTGCAATTGTTCATTTATTTTTTTTTAAATTTATGATATTTATAGTTAACAAATAATTAAAAAATAAAGAAATAAGAAGAAACGAATAAGATTATTGCTCTCAAGGACACATGTAAGGGGAGATGATCAATTGAATGGTACGGGTAACTTATACATTTTTCAAATCATTTTATGAAGTGTTTGAGAATTTTAAGATAATACAAAGTGTTCATTTTTTTTTTTCAAAAAAAAAAAAGAAGAAAAAGCTCATAAAAGAAAAGCAAATAATTCTTTACTTTATATTTAAAATGTTATCACGTCACATTAATTTTAATTTGATTACAAATTTGTCCTTACTAACATCTTACAAACACAAAATTTTACTTTATCCAAAGAGTTAAAACAAAAATATAAAATATCAAAAACTTATAACACAAGTGGGAACTCGATCAATATTATTTCCGGTAGTCTAAATCCAAACAAAAATGCAACAAGAGCATCCACTAAATTATGTAAAATACATTGCAATAAATTTACAACTTAGCGTAAAAAAGATTGATCTAATTGAATATTACAGCATACAGGTTACAGTCTATGTAAGTTTCCCTTGGTCATTATCCCCTCATTGAGACAAGGAATCAACCGCAAGATTGCTTCATTCAACAGCACTGATGAATATGCATATCCATTTTGGAGCATCTCATCAACCATGCCTGCAGCTTTCTCCCAGCTCTATTTGAGACACAGACTAAAGATTATGGATTAGCATGTGAAAAGGATATAAGTGTTTTCATTTCATCAAATCCAAGAATACAAAGCCATTCCAGAGACTATGCAAGAGCATGGATGGCAATAGATTCCTCGATCTCGCATAAGTTACACCCATCACAACGCCAAGAAAAATAAGCGGTAACATTCTTTGTACATTAAAATGTGCCAATGCAAATGCAACTGCACTCACTAAGATCGAGCACCAAACGGGCATGTATCTAGTCAAGGAAGGTAGAAGGAAGCCTCGGAATACGATTTCCTCCCACAGAGGAGCACACACCACAAGTACCAGTGCATAAAGGGCCATCGCAACGGGATCACGTGCCATTATTGACTGCTCTACACTAGAGAGAGTGACAGGAGTGGATGGCAGAACAGGCAACAAATCCAGGTTGAACTGTGAGAGACGGTTGACCAATGGAAACATTAAGCATCCAACCAAAACGTCAACCAGCCAATTCCCCCTTAGGCTAAATTTGAACCAATCTGATGAAAGGGGGCGAAATCGGGACAAACAGCGACGAAGAATTAAAATTCCAGCAAGGCCTTCAGTTACATCTGTCAGAAGGCTAAACAAAGCCTGCCCTCTAAAAGTCAGTGACTCCTTGCTGAAGCCTACGATATGAGCTCCAAATGGAATCATCCAAGACCCCACAAACCAGAATGACATAATCCAAAGGAGTGTTACCTACGTCACAATAAATTTTAAGTGAGGCCATGCATTATCATTGCTTCTTTCTTTAGCTTGAAGCACAATCCAAACGGGTGTATACTACTTTTGTAAAACTTACGGCAAAACAATTTCAGAAACTTAGATTTCCATTCTTATAAAAGAACGAGGAACCGTACCTGCAGGATGGTCTCTGCAGTCCAGGGTACAGTCCATGGTTTCCCAATTACCCTAAAAAGTGCATCTACAACCTGGAAAACAAATGCCATAAAACCCACTATTATGATTTTTGATATCCATAGATCATATCTATATCTAATACTCAAAATGTTTTGAAGGTCTCTTATATTAATTATCTACGTCACAACTCGCAATAAAAAATATAAATTTAGTTTAACTCTTTCCTGCTCTATTCGTGTATAGTGTTCTTTTTCACATGTGAGTTTGATCATCCAGACACATCCCCAAATATATATAACTAAAATACACAGACGTGGGTAGGGAAAAAAACAAAAAAAAAGAAAGGAAATAAAATTCCATGTTTTACATTTGGCCTTGCAGCAAATGATGCAGAATTTCATTAGGTCACCATTCCTTAGTCAACAGATTTAGTTGGAAAAAGAATATTGACAATGCTTATATGATTCTCCATACAAAAATAGTCTGAATCCACAAAGCCATCCAGCATGAGGCATACTAACCAGAACAGACTGGCTTTATGAGTTGGCTTTTGAAGAGTCACTATGGTAAATGAATTATTTTGTCCTGTAAAAATAACTTATTCCAGCTAATATTGCTTTACCCAGTCATCAACAATAGAGGCCAGACAACTACCTTCAAGAACCCTCAAAAAAGAAAAAGGCATCCTCACCTCTCTAAGACTTGTAGCCCAATTTCTTCTTTCAACACTTGGTTTATTAATTTCTGCCTTCTCAGATTCGTGCAGAAGTTCATCAGCAGACTGTGGACTGGGAGTGCCAGATGAAGATTCATCATGCCGAAAGCACAAGATTTTCCACTTCTAAAACACAAAGAGAGAAATACTCAATATGAAAATTTATGAACATACCAGATATATTTACAAATTTACACAGATAACTAATACTTGTGCATAAGCAAATCACCGTGGTTCAAGATTTCATCATTCTCTGATCAAACAGTAATGCAAAATTGACAGATATTGCAAGTCTAGTTTAGTTTAGGACCTTCTATTGCAGGATGGGAGCAATTATTGTCAATAGAACAGAACAGGATGATCTTTAAAATCTGCACCTCAGTTTGGGCAATCATTGGATTCCTAGAGCTAATAAAAATGACTGGAATTCTTAGAGCTAATATTGCATTAATATATGCTTAAAGAAATGATGCTGATTGTAAACCCAGCTCCTCTCTGGACTCAAAAAATTGAAATTACATATGGGATGATACATTGAAACATAAGCATTGTCTATGGTCTAAAGTTGGTTTTTACGACTAGCATCAGTTCATTACTGACATAAACAAGTAAGCTACAGATATTCCATTTTGTAATTTTAATTCTCCAAAGATTTCACCTTTAAGCACACAAAGGCATCCACAAATACATAACTTCTGTCAACAGACAATTCCGACATCCATAAGTAAAATCACATAAATGAAACCCACTTCATATCTCAACTACTTCCCCTATTTGACAAGAGTAATCAATCAAACTGCTCCCCACATAAGCAACTATTAAAACGTACCCATATTTTCTTTAATTTCCGCAAATTACTCACCTTTGTTGAGAACCTGTGGTGAGTTCCCGGGGCCCGAAAGCTCAAGGCAGAAGCAAATGGCGATTTAGAGGAGAATTTTGAAGCGCCAAATCTAGGACCTGGGGTTGAGAGTCGAGGGCGCAGAGGTAGAGAGTGAATGCAATTTGAGCTCAGCATCAGACTACTATTAGGCTGGCGATTAAAAGCCCTGAAATTAGGAACGGAGAAAGAGATTGAAATCATGGGATTTGTGCATTTTGGAGAGCACCAAAACCCTAGTTTGTTCCAAAATTGCCTTGGTCTTGTGTAGGTTTATTAGTCTGGTGTTCCAGTTGACGAGAGAATCTAATGGATTCTATGGCTTGGATGGAAGACAAGTATTTTAAGCAAGAAATTGTTTTCACACAATCATTGACTGCAAGTTGTATTTATCTTTTACCCATTGCCAAAAAATAAAAATAAAAAAAAATAAAAAAAAATGCTTTTGTCTTTTTATATTTTTGTTATTAATATTATTATTAATTATTATTATAGTTTCTTTTATTCTGTTATTAGAACTAATTTTGATATATGCGATGCTTAAATTTTTAATATATAAAATTAATAATAATTAGTTATTTTTAAATAATAGTATATTTTTCTTAATTATTGAAATATGTTTGGTAAATTTTTATTTTATAGAATAATTTACTTTTGAAAATTAAAATAAAAGAGAATAAAGTTGAATAAGTAAGAATAATATAATGAAAAGATAGAAAAAATATTAGCAAGGAAGAAATAACCACTTTGACATCATTTTCTTTCGGGCGGGGGGACCAAAACTTAGGATATATTAATATCGAAACATAATGTCAGATTGCATAAGATATAGAAATTTGGCCAACTATGTGCAAGCCTATTTCCAATGTGCCTTACAAATGAAACCAAAAAATTGGACAATTGGGATGCAACTAATTTATATTCATCCTCAAACAACCAATAAGAGAAAGGTCATTATCCATACAGACAAAGAGCATTTGTAACCAAAATAGAACATACAAATATAGAATGTATTTACTTGAAAGGTTTTGTACTTTATAAATAGTGAATGTATCATTATACATAAAGATATAGGCAGGATTAAAATTATTATTTCATGCTATTCAAAATTAAAAAATTTATCTTCAAAAAAATTTAAAAAAAAATAAATTCAACTTTTATATTGTTAAATTCATATCTCAACCAATTTAGTAAAATTGTCCCCTAAAATGAGTGATCATAAATTGTTTAGACTGAGATGTGAATTAACAAGAGTATTTTTCTGGTCAAGCTGGTATGTCTTTTTATATTATTATATTCGTTTTCACCCAGTCCAGTAATATTATCTATAATTTGTTCACACATAGATTTAAACTAAAAGGAGTATGTTTTTAGTCAAACTCGTGTGTGTTTTATCTAAAATCTTCTTTAGTATGAAATAATCCGAACCCTCACGTAAAATGTTGAGATGACTCAAATTTTTATTAACTAATACTTTGGTGGAAAGATTATATTCAATCAGTACATGATCAATACATCAATATAAATCCAATACATTCAAAAAGGAAATATGTTAATAAGTACAAGAAGAATATTTGAAACTACTATACATTAGAATCAAAGCTACTATGTGATAAAAGAAAACTCACACATAATCAGTGTTAATCCAAACTACTATTATGTTTTTTTTCATTTTCTTTTTGGTGATTAACAAAATAAATTTAAATTAATATTGGTGAAACACGTTTTAGATTTAAAATGCATTTGCAAGTCCAAAGTCAATATTAAAGTACCACGTTTTAAATCGGTGTTGTGAGTTTAATTTATGGATCATGGTGGTGGTAGGTGCCAATTAAAATGCTTGCCTTTTAAACAAGGGACCTATACATTAATAATTCACTGCTACAAATTAAAAAGAAAAACAAAAGAAACAAAAAAAAATTCACTTCTGCAAATTTTTCTGCAACTCTAAGGTTGACTCGTTGCTATAAGAGGACTCGATGGTGGGCCTCTAAATGAGCTTTGCTCAAATGAGCAATTGTTCGTAAAATTATGGGATACTTATCTCTGTTAGAAATATGATATGACCGTGCAATACTTGTGTGATCTAAATAATGCAAAAATCAAACTAAGAATCATAAACACAAATAAAAGCATCAATTAACATAGATTTTTTTATTTTTTTTTTAACAAATAAACTGTAGCATATAAAACATATGAAACAATCATATATTCGAAAAAACACACAAAATAAAAAACCTGAAGCCGAGGCCTGTTATAATAACAGTTTCTTTAAAATTTTTAATTGCCCCTCACACGGTGCTACAAGGTTCCCGGCAACAATCCTCCCAAGATACAACGGCTACTCCGACCTAAGTTAGCACTCCAATAGGACGGACTTGCGAACCAATCACCAACTTAAACTCTCTAAATTGCAAAGTGAAAATGTGTGCTATAGTGTAGTGTATGCAAGCAAATGTATGTAAACTCTTTCTCTATTTTTTCTCTATTTTTTCTATATTTTTTCTATATCTCTTGGCCATAAACACACACCCTATTTATGACCTAGCATGTGACCCTATGCAAAAATTGCAACTACTGACATTTAAATTAATAGACATATATTGTATCTCTTCGATTTAAAATTTAAATAGACATGATTAATGTCTAATCGCATAAGACAACACCCATTAGTTTAATTTCTAGAAAAATCATCATTGTTCTAGAATAATTCAACACCCATTAGTTTAATTTCTAGAACAATCACCATTGTTCTAGAATAATTTTATCAAAAAATAAACATTTAAATTAAGTCCGATTCAAAAATAAATCACGACTAGACCGCATCCACTTTAGCTTCAATTTCCCCATTCATATTTGAGGAATTTTGATAGTTAATCCCACCATGAACACCTCCACATTGAGATGTTTAGATTAACAATAAATTTTACAAATTTAATTAAGTATAACATACTTAATTTTTTGAGCTAAAGTTAGGACTTAAATGGGTGATTATGTCAAAATTCTCACAATCTCTGCATCCCTGAGGTTTATTTTAATTATCAAAATACGCTTTGATATTTGGATAATTATCATTACATTTCCTACTGTACAGTACAGTTAATGCATAATTACAATTATACTCCTGAACATATGCTTGATTACAGTTAGACTCCCTAAGATAATACATAATATTACAATTACATCTTTTTATTTTGGGATATACTTGTAATGTTTAAAATTTTAAGGAGGAATCACAATAACTATCTAAATATCAGGGAATGTAATGTAACTATCTAAATATTAGAGAGTGATTGATAATTAGGGTAAACCTCAGGGAGTATTGAGGTAATTATCCCTAAATTTATTTGTAACAATAATTTGCATGTATCAGTTGATGGTATTGTTCACAGATTAATATACTTAATTTGATGTCATTAGCACAATACATTTCATACAAACTGACAATCCCAAGTGAATTTCACACATAATCCACACCGCATTAGATTTGCTATTATCACATAATTGTTCTATTTCCTTAAGTATTATTACATAATATTTATGACCGTTTATACTTTTCGAACTCAACATTTACCATAAATTTGTTAGAAAGACACCTGTGTGAATTATAAAAACTAGCAATTGTGGCACATTTAATGTGTGTATCTAAATTTTCTTTTTTGTAAAATTAAAAATAAGAAATTATTTTTAATAATGATAAATATTTTCTGATAATTGAATTTTTTATTTGAATTAATTATATAAAATAACATGATCAAAAATTAAATTTGGAGAGAATAAAGTTAGGAAAAAGAAAATTTGAAGAAAATAGTAGAATAAAAAAATAAATTTTAAAAAAAGTTAAAGAAAAATATTCTGTCATTATTTTTCTTGTCCGTTTACTGAGTGACGGATAAAAAATAATTACATTTAGTTGTCACACTTTATATATAGTATAGCTATTACAAATGCACCCTTCAAAAAATATAAATATTGCCAAGACATATATGGGTAAAATGGTTATTCGATAATAAATAATTTAGTTTTTCAAATTAGAGGATTAAATACTCAATTTGTTATTTCTAATTTATTTTCTTTTTAAGACAAAGCATTTTTTGAAGGACTACATTCATAATTTTTGAAATGAAAAATGAGAAGTTCAAAACTTTTACTTTAGCGGCAATGATACAGGAATTCAAAAAGCATTGACCAGGAATTTATAAAAGACGCAACCCGGGACATCACAGCGGCGTCTGTAGTCCAACGGTAGGATAATTGCCTTCCAAGCAATAGACCCGGGTTCGACTCCCGGCAGACGCAAATGATCCCTCGTCCTTACCCACGCGGTCCATTTTAAATATGTGGGTCTTTATTTTTTATTGTTTTTAAAACTGATAAACTTGTCTTTAAGTTAAATTCCTTTCCATTGAAGCTGCGGGGGGGAATAAACATGTTATTTCTCTTCTCAAAAATAAGAAAGAAAAAAAAGTAGGATGATGACTTGCGCATAATTGTGTGATTTAACACAAAATGTCTTGACAATTGGAAACAATAAATCGAAATATATGCACTATGACTCATATTTTTGACATAAACGTTCTGATACTACTGTAGTTAAAAATTATTAAACTGTTTTTATAGCGCAGAATACACTCCAACACAAATTCAGTTGAGCGGGAACTTTAATTTTTAATTTATTATTGGACGACTTGTAAATCTCGAAAATGGTCCATTATCGACATGGTGAACTCGTAAGCAATCTAATTTCCCAAATGGAAATAAAAATACAAGGACTTAAAGAGTTAAATTTGAAGTTCAAAGCACAAATCAAATAGTTTCGAATTAAAGTGAACAAATCAAACAGAAACAGGACATTATAACAATGGTAAATTAGGCAATATAAATTGACATGATAACATGGATATTCCACCCAACTCTTGGACGAAGCATGCTTTTTCAATAACAATATAATCCACAAATATAACATAACAAAACATAACTTGTAAAAGCCAGGACCATACACCCGAGGGATTAGGGACAATATATATATATATATATATATCAATGACATGAAAACATGGTGTGTGTGGTTTTTTTTCTTTTCTTTTTTT
>JACFYI010000845.1:1043025-1053930 GCA_014898755.1 Handroanthus guayacan
TTTTTTTTTTTTTTTCTTTTCTTTTCTTTCACCCTTTGTCTTTCTTTTTCCTTTTTTTCTTAATTTCATTAACCATATTATCAATGGCAGGCAACAACTTTCTATCTTTCATATCCAGTGATGTATCCAGGATTTTGACTAAGTGGTGTCAAAATACCAATAAAAATTAAATTAAAAATATATTAATATTTCAAAATAAAATTAAAATTTATTAATCCAGTTATTCTTAATGAAATTTTTTATTTTGAAATATCGTCATAATATCATCATCATCCAAAATATTTATACATACATCCATTTCTTAGAAGTCATCAAACTGTTGTTTAGGAAATCATCATCCATTAGGTTCCGTAAATAGAATTTTGGTGAAAAAAAAAATTATCTATTGACATATGAACACTGGGAAAATAAATTTAAAAAAATATTGATTTAGTATTTTTTCATAATTTATAATTATCATAACTTTTAGTCATATATAAACCCTAACTTGATTTTTAATCAAATACCACAATGATTCATTACATAAAAATTAATAACAAGTTAATAATCAAAATATACACATAAAAAAAGAACCAGTAATTTTTAATTAATTAGAAATTAACCCTGACTTTTCAAATATATATATATAAATTAATATAAAAATTAAGAAATAAAATATAAATAATAAATAATTTGCATTTCTTTGGATTGGACCTAAGTAGCCCAAGACACCAAGGTGCATGCTGCACTTGAAAGAAAAAAGGAAAGAACTAATTTTACTTGGCCCTAAATAAATCCGCTATTGTCCATATCCGTCATTATTTCACCAACCTAGCTCTTGTTCATCATTGTTCAACCAAACCCACATCCATTCCCCACATTTTGTAACCGTTGAGCTAAGATTTTCCAAGGTTCTTTTCACAAATGAAGTTTGAGAAAGGTGTTTTGTCTCCTCATTTTCTTTTCAAGTTTCATGTATGGTATTGCGATTTGAATTATATCAAGTACTTAATAGCGAAGGTCATTTGTGTTCACATGGCCGCTAATGTGTTGATTTTGGAAGAAAAGTGTGTCGCATTTTGGTTTTGTCACATTTTTAGCCCCATAACTTTCTATTTCTCACATTTTTGGTCCCGTAAGTTTTGGCCATGTGATTGTCACATAACCTTTTATCGTTAAGTACGTGATGCCCCAAGGGGGGACTTAAAAGGATGTAATGTGAGAGAATAGTTAAATTAAAGTCTTTAATGTGAGACAACATTAATAAGTGGGGCCATTGTGTACAATGCCTAAATTATGAGATCAAAAATGCAATTTTTTCTAGTACGGTAGCTCATCATAAATTTACTATTATAATCTGGTAGCATGATTTCGGAACCACGGTTTACCAATCGTTTATAGTATAGTTATCAATAATTTCTTTTAACAGAAATTCATATAACTTTCATCTTAATAAATACTAAATCACATCACAAGCTTTAATTACTAAAAGGTTCAATCATAACATGCTCAAATTCTATTTATCCATAAAAATCATTTTAAACAAAAAAATAAAATAAAAATAAAAATAAGTATTCTAATTGGAATAAGATTTTATCAAAACATAGAAGGGGTAGAAAACTACTTCCATACATGACATGTTCAATCTTCTTTCATATCAAAGACCATTAAGATGGAAAACATAAATCTTTTACTTAATTTATGGGTTGGATTGGGTTGCTTGAATCCTATAGAAAAAATATCATCACAAGGAAATGTCCTAAATAGGGGCTAGGATGAAACATATGGAACGAGTACTACCTCAATAACATGAAATGATTGTTCATTTTCTCATTACGATCTCTCTCACCTAGGAATTTCAAAATATCATCATGATCAATGTCCTAAACAGGCTTAAACAAGGTAGGATATAATGTATGGCCTGAGTACTATCTCAGAAACATGAATGGGTTGATGCTTAATTATGTTCTTCACCTTTCTTGTTGTGATCTTTCTCTCCTAGGATGAACTTTGTAGAGAAATCTAAATCACAATAGCAAGTATTTTCATGTGTAAGGGTGATGCATCGAGAAAATGAGTTCTAAGGTTTCATAAGTGATTAGGTATTTTGTAGCAGTGAAAGTGACGGGATCCAAAATGATTCTTTTATCCGTGACCTAAAAATTATATAAAAATTAATAATATAGGTCATCTTTAATTATATAAAACTCAATTGCAATTTACGGGCTAATTTTTATGCATGCAACTTATGGGATTAACCTAACTTGAATTAAATTAGTTTGAGCTGGTAGTTATATTTACGAAGATATCATGTCTTCCTAGCTCCAGTATTCAATACCATAAGCCATTTGTAGGAACATATACACACACACATAGATATATACTTGCATAATTTCGATTTATCCTGTCAGAAAAAAAAAAATGGAGAGACTAGAAACTAAGCTCTTTGAAGTTGCATCAAGCAAAAGGATGGTTAGGAACCCTTATTCCAAGATAATATTTCATCTTGTGTTCTGTGTTATTCTTATGATCAGAGATTTGATGAAACTATAGTAATGTGCTCACGGAAGTAAATAGAGAACTTGAGAATTAATTTATTGCTGAGATAAGATGTATATATATACAAGAGAGCAAGTTGATGGGCTAACAAAAAATAGTTACAGAGAAGTTTCTAGACTTAACAAACTAACAGCAAAGTTGGGTTTAACAAACGGTTGCTGTGATACGTAAAACGCCCCATTAAGATGGACTGTAAAGGTTCTTGACAAACATCTTGGACATCAAATGAAGCAGCCTTGGTGCAGGGACAGCCTTGGTAAGAAGATTTGCTAACTGGTGTAGTGAACGAACAGGTAGCAAGCGTAGAAGACCAGAATTTACACAATCCCGAACAAAGTGGCAATCCACTTCTATATGTTTCGTTCATTCGTGAAAGATTCGATTTGAGGCAATATGCAATGCAGCTTGGTTGTCACAAAACAGCATAGGAGAAAAGAGATCAGTTACACCAAAGTCGCCAAGCAACTGCACTAACCAAGCTAGCTCACTGGCAGCAGATACCAAGGCACGATACTCAGCCTTCGCCGAAGATCGTGACACTGTGTTTTGTTTCTTCGAGCACCAAGAGATAAGTGAGTCCTAAGAAAATACAAAATCCCGTTACTAATTTTTGGGTGTCACGACATGTGGCCCAATCAGCATTGCTAAAGGCACGCAGTTGTCCCGAAGAAGATTTGGAAAAGCAAAGGCCTTGTCCAGGAGTTCCTTTAAGATAATGTAGAAGATGATATATTGCTTGCAAATGTGAAGTCTTTGGTCGACCTAAGAATCGACTTAAACAATAGATAGCAAATGTGATGTATGGGCTAGAAATTGTCAGATAAAGAAGTCGCCTAATCAAATTTCGATATTGAGAAGCATCAAATAAATCATCACCATCATCACCAAATAGTTGGATGTTAGGATCCATGGGTGTTGCAGCAAGTTTGCAACCTAGGAAACCAGTGTCCTCCAATAATTGCAAGGCATAATGACGTTGAGACAAGGTAATGCCAAATGAAGACCTTGCCACCTCCAAACCAAGGAGGTATTTGAGTTGGCCCAAATCCTTAGCTTAAATGTGGATCTGAGAATTGTCTTGACAGAGTTGATGACTGACAACGAAGGCCCTGTGATGACAATGTCGCCAACGTAAACTATTAGGGCAACAAACAAGTCATTTTTCTCTTTAGTAAACAAGGAGTAGTCATTTTTAGACTGTGCAAACCCAAGATTAAGAAGAGCACGAGAAAATTTATGAAACCACTGTCGCGAAGCTTGTCGTAAACCACAGATCGATTTGTGCAACCTACACACCAATTTCTGACCAGGTGCCACAGAAACATTGTGAGTGTATCCAGGTGGGATATCCATGTAGACTTATTCCATGAGGCCACCATTAAGGAAAGCATTATTGATATCGAGTTCAATGAGATGCCAAGACTGAGAGGTAGCCAGAGCCAAAAGTATCTTAACCGTATCCATCTTGGCCACCAGAGAGAAAGTGTTGAGAAATCCACCCCCTCTTGCTGCGTGTAACCTTTGGCAACAAGTCGGGCCTTGTATCGTTCAACCATGCCATCTGATTTGAATTTCACCATGTAAATCCAACGACATCCAACTGAATTTTTACCTTGAGGTAAAGGAACTATAGTCCAAGTATGGTTTGCTTCCATAGCATCCAGCTCAGCTCTCATGGTTTCTTACCAATGAGGAAAGTTCTTAAAGAAACGAGGCTCATAAACTGAAGATATGTTTAGCACAAACTTTCGATAATTGGGAGAGAGAGCATCATACGTAAGATACTTCACCAATGGATATTCAGTGTCAGAAGTAGGTACAGCTTTTTGTGTTAAAAGGTAACAAGATAGTCTTGTAAATATTATGGAGGCTTGCGAGACCGAGATGACTTGCAAGGCTGATCAGGAGTTGGCTCTGACAAATATTATCTCCAGGAGTAACTTGGGCAGGAAAATCATCAAATGACGGCACTGGTAATGCAAGATTTGGAAAGGATCTACCAATGGTTCGACTGGGGCTATGTTGGAAAAAGAAAACGAATCCTCACGAAAAGACCACGTCCCTAGATACGATAAACTGCTTCGCGACAACATCATACAGTCTATATCTTTTTGTGCCATAAGGATACCCTAAGAATACATACAAACGAGCCAGGGGCTGGAATTTGGTATGATGGGCAGATAGTGTAGATACAAATGCCAAGTAACCAAAGGTGCAAAGCTGAGAATAGTCAACTAGAGCACCATGTACTAATTCATGGGGACTCCTGTGTTGAAGGTAAGGTGATGGCGTCCTGTTGATGAGGAAAGCAGCCGTCAAAATACATTTATTCCAAGACGAAAAAGAAACCCGTGATTGAAAGTATAAGGCTCTTGCAGCATTCAAGAGGTGCCGATGTTTCCGTTCAACGATTGATTTTGTTGTGGTCTCTCTACACAAGCAAACTGATGTACAATATCATGCAAATGGTAAAAATCATCTAGGGCCAGCTCTTTGGCATTCTCCGTACGAAATGCCTTGATTTTGGCATTATACTGTGTGAGCACTATATTGTAAAAGCGTGGAAGTACAAATGCAACATCAAATTTTGCTTTGAGTAAAAACACCCAAATAAACCTCAATAATCATCTACTACTGTTAAAAAGTACTTATGGCCTGTATGGGACAAAGTATGAAAAAGGCCCCAAACATCCGCATGTATTAAGGCAAAAGAAGAATCCAATCTTCGATTGTTACAAACAAAAGGAAGTTGTCTCTGTTTTGCTAGAGGACAAATGTAACGAGTTTTATTATCACGTGTACAGTGTCTAGGAGCTAGTGGTAATTGAGACTTCATAGCTTCAAGTCTGCGAAAAGAAGGATGGCCAAGTCTTCTATGCCAGACATCGAGAGAGACTACATTAACCAATGGAGAGGACTGTGATTTGTGGTTGAGAATATAAAGTCCATTCCAGCAGTTACCCTTGCCAATCGTCTTCCAGGTCCTGATTTCCTGGATTAAACAATGATCACGAGAAAACGATAAGTGTAGAGATGAATCCCAAAGTAGAGCACTAATTGAGATAAGATTGAAACGGAAATCAGGTAAGTATAACACATCCTTAAGAACAAGTCTAGATCCCAAACACACTGTCCCTTTAAACTGAGCTTGTTTGGTCGATCTATCCGGTAAAGCAACAGATACCCCTTCAATGGCAGTAATGCTATCAAATTGACTAATATCCGAACAAGTATGAGTGGATGCACCGAAATCAAATACCCAAATACAAAAAGGAGTGGCAGGGGAGACAACCGAGAGAGATATACCTGCAGTGATGTTAGAGATAGGCTCCGGCGGTGCATTAGTTAGATGTGATGATAAGAGATTGATGAGTTGTTGACATTGGTTGGAGTCTAAATTGTTGAAGAATTGACCAATAAAGGATGGAGCTTCACCAGAAACTTGATTAACATTGTTGGAAGACTAAACCCCAGAGCTGCGCTGCGATTATCCTTTATATCCTGGAGGATATCCGTGGAGCTTGTAACATTTTTCTACAGTATGACCAAGCATATTGCAATGGGTGCAATACGGCTTATCACGTCGTTGTTTAGATTTAGACGAAGGCCGTGACTGAGAGTTTTTAGCCTGAGAAGGAACAGTCTGATTTCCAGTAGGTGTATGCTTTACTTGAAATGCCATGTTCGGAGCAACGGTAGAAGTACCCAATGAACGTTGGCATTCTTCTTGGGAAACCAGAGCAAAAACTTTGTTAATCGCAAGCAAAGGCTCCATCAAGAAGATTTGAGCTCGAATATGTGCAAACAAGTCATGAAGACCCATGAGAAACGCCATAGCGTAGTTAAACTGAAAATAAGTATTGACGCTGTTCGTGAGGGTACAATTGCAAGCAGGACGGAAATTGGACAATTCATCCCAAATCGTCTTCAATGTCGTCAAATAAACACCAATAGAGTTATCTCCCTAACTGAGAGTCATAAGGTCATGTCGTAACTGAAAAATTCGAGGTCCATTACTATGTTGAAATCACTTTTTCAAATCGAGCCAAATAGAGTGAGCTGAATCTGAATAGGTGATGCTAGCAGAAATGTCTTTGGAGACAAAATTAAGGATCCAAGATAATACCAAGCCATTGTTGCATGTCCAAGCTTAAAGGAAGACAGGATCATCTTCAGTCGGAGGAAGAATAGATCCATCAACAAACCCTAATTTATTCTTCACGGTGAGTGCGATGGTCATGGCACGATGCCAAGAAGCATAGTTGTCGCCTGTAAGTAGTTGAGAGACTAACAGAAGCCCTAGTCCATCGGAGTGGTGAATGAAATAGGGGCTTAGAGGATCATCAGTGACAGAAAACGCCGCTTGATGCAGATAAGCGAGCTACAGAGAACCCCAAAAGGAGGATCGCAACTGGAAAGAGGAACAGCGAAGACAAAATCACTCTCCTGATACCATTCTATGATCAAAGATTTGATGAAATTGAAAGTAATGTGCCCATGGAAGTAAATAGAGAACTTGAGAATTAATTTATTGTTGAGGTAAGATGTATATATACACAAGAGAGCAAGTTGATAGGCTAACAGAAAATAGTTACAGAGAAGTTTCTAGACTTAATAAACTAACAGCAAAGTTGGTTTAACAAACGGTTGCTGTGATAGGTAAAAGTTATAAATACATGCCAAGTTTAATAAATATTTCTTTATTATCCTGCTAATATACATAAAATATTGATGTTAAAGACAATTTCATGATGTTGTAGTTTGATTGGCATTGAAGCCTTAATACTAAAATGGTAAGTATGAAATTCTTATCTTCATCTGACAGACTTTACATACCATATGTTGTAATCTGAAGACTGAAGTCCCAAACTCTTAACAGGCGATCAAGTTTCTGCTGACCGTGGCTGAACTTGAAGTGAATGCAGTGAATCTCAACGGGATGACGGCACTGGATGTTCTGATCCGGAGCAGATGGGATTTCAGAGATTCAGAAATCGAGAAATCCCTTAAACATGTTGGTGCTTTAAGAGCCTTGGAGACTAATATACCACTGCATAATAATCAGAACATACAAGACAATAGCTGGAAGAGGTTACTTAAGAATAAGGCTGAGTGGCTTGAGAAGAAGAGAAATGCTTTAATGGTAGTGGCTTCCTTGATTGCAACTATGGCTTTTCAAGTTGGAATTAACCCTCCAAGTGGCATTTGGCAAGACGATAAAGTAGTTGATTCACAAAAATATCCGATTAGTACTAATCTCACTCAGCAGAATCATTGGGTAGGAATTTCCATAATGGCACGTAACAATCCTAAAGGATACACGGGATTCTGCATTGTCAACACCATAAGTTTCATATCCTCTCTCAGCATCATATTGCTTCTCATGAGTGGACTGCCCATAAGGCGAAAATTTTTCATGTGGATCCTGATGCTCATTACATGGATTTCAATAACAACGATCGCACTTATTTATCTGCACTCAATATATTTGCTCACACCCCACGATGACGAAAATTTGCTTCTATCTGTGATAATAAGTTCAATGTTGGCGTGGGTCGGCCTGATGGCTCTTCTTTTCATTGGCCATACGATTTGTTTGATCATTAAGCTGGTTAAAAAGCTAAGGAAAAGATTAACGCCAGGGCAGAGGAGGATGATTGCGGCTTCAGCTGTCTTTGTCAATAATATTGGCGTTTGAAGCTATTTTTGGTCTGTATTTCTCTCCATTTATTAGTTTTTCTAAGTGTTTTTATTGCGTTCCAATGTGCTATTTTAGTGATTATGAATGATGTCACTTTTATGTTAAGCTGTTGTAAGGCGTAGTTGTGTATGATCAGATCAACAGAAATGTGCTTATCCAATTTGTGTTATTTCATTGTGAATGTACTGTCAAGAGCTTTAACATTGTGAAGGACCTTGTTGCTGGATCTTTTCTTTGTTTCCTTTTACGACAATGATGATGCCCAAATTTGTCATCAAACATGAAATAATCAACCTCGTTGAAGCATTGTGTTGGAAAAGGTTTTGTTCAGAAGACATGCCTCAAATATTCAAAGAGGATAACAACCTATAAATTGTCCCAAAAGTTGCTCTTCCGACTCGAGACTAAGACTTGATTTGATCATGACGTGTGATTGAGATGGAAAACTTTTTGATCAAGAATGGAAATTAGCAATCTTCTTCTTTGAAAATGAACAATTAAAACCTAAATCAATGTACAACTTGCATTTTGAGAGAACATGTTGAGTGCTTAAACCTTCTCCTTGTTATGAGCTATATATAGGGAGATAACTAGAGGAAACATTAATTTGAAATGAATTAAAAAGATAAATTGAAACATTAATTAATTATTTATTTAAAATGAATAAAAATGAAAATATGAGGAAGACACATTGAAATGTGAATTAAATATTTATGCATCTTATATTCTTGGTACTTGGGAAAGGACCAATTAATTTATTATTTCTAAAATTTTTTATAAATTTTCAAAAAATAATTTATATATTATTATTTAGTAGATAATCGTAATTTGAATTAATTATTATTATTATTATTATAAAGAATAAAAGGTGGGCATGTAACAAATGAGCATAACCCACACTAACACGCACTTCCGCACCGGCACTTCAGGTGTGTGTATATATATATGTATATATATATATACATTAGTATGTGCAAATTTTATAATTTTTATTTAAAATTGAATATTCTTTTTTTGGGATGAATAGAATAATGTCTATTTTTTAAGAAAAAAAATTATAAACATACTTTGAATACCAGCTAATTTTAATTACTAATTCAAACCAATAACAACGTATTACTTTTTTAATAAATGTTAATAGAAATGTGCGATTGGACACCATAACTAAATTTAATTTTAGACATATAAATTAGACTTAAAAATTATAAAAGTACGCTTCCCATCCTTAAATGATTACTTCTTTATTGTAGTATGAAGTTAACCTTTTAATAGTGTGCTTGTTTTATTACATTTTATTTCATATTTTTTATATTACTAACATTCAGGTTTCAACACTCTTTATTTTCTTGTCTGAAAAAAGATTCTTTATTTTATTTAACATCATTTAACGGATTCTTAATATTACTACATTTTATTATTGCAAAAATTCCCATATTTTTTTAATATGTGAACAATTATGCAAAAAAATCTCTTTATTAGAAATGAATTAAAAAGATATATTTCAAATATATTGAAATATCAATTAAATAATGATCTTTTTGCAATAATTAAATGCTTATATATTTTGAGGTAAATAAGAGAAAGGTGCATTGCAAGATTAATTGAATATCCATGTATTTTATAATCTTAAAACTTGTAAAGAATACCAATTAATTTAATATTTTTAAAATTCTTTAAGCTAATTGGATTTACCAAAATATTATGCCAATTAATATTATAAACTAATAATATTAAATGGACTTGATCCATAATCAAATATAACTATTTATAATATGTTGTAAAAACAGATTATCATTATCAAGAATAACAAATAATTACAATGAAAATTGTGCGTTAACCATTTATGAAATACAATTCAAGGCATGCGACAACAAACAGTAAGATTGAATTCAATTTTAAAAACCAAATACAACAACCAATTAGGGAGACGTAGAGTTGGTTTAGTAGAGGAATAGATAGCATAAAAAATAAAGAAGGATTTTAAATTATATTTCTACACAGTAAAAGAACTGTTCACTGAATCACATAAATGATTGGTTTATCTTGAAGAAACAGACAGCCTACTCATCAACGCAAGGGTACAACATTGCCTTTCCTAGAATAAGACGGTACTAGAATACATGTGTTGTATCGGAGAAAGTTCATGTCGAATAGCAACTCAGTCACTAGAACTATAGTTATACTTGGATTTTTGGAAAATAGAAGAGAATTTCAGAGAACAGAAAGTTTCTCAGTTGTACCATATTAATTCTGGCCGAAAACAGCCACTTTTAACTAGCATCCAAATTCATCCCCGGTTACAAGAGCAAATTCATTTAAGTAGTTGAAAACAGACAAGAGTCTACAAATGGATGTCTCCTATCACCTAAGCAACTGGTAGGAATATCATTAACATAGCAAAGACCAGAAAAACCGACCCTTCTAGCCCAAGAAGCTGCATTATGGGCAGCTCCATCGGCAGTTTCCGTGACAAATTTGATTTTCCATGTAGGTCAATTTTTACACACACTCTTTATATTCATGGATTCCAACCATAATGTGGCATCCATCCCCTTATACATTTAAACCATGTATATAAACCATCTTTCAATTATCTAATTAGGCCAAAAATCCAATTGAATTAGATCCCAATTACAACATAACCCAAAAATAGAACATTTATTCTA
>JACFYI010000845.1:1053958-1065596 GCA_014898755.1 Handroanthus guayacan
AAAAAAAAAAAAAAAAATTGATCTACATTCCCTCTAAAATATAGTATTTGCCAACTTATCCTTTTGTGATTTCAAAATTACCAACAGCTCTTTCATGGGTTTATTAAGATATATATATATATATATATATTCCCTTGCATTAGTGTTTTAGAAGGAATTTGATGATCCCATCCAAATCATTAATTAAGCTCCTTGGTATATCTTGCCTGTGATGTGTGATAAACTATTTTTGATAATAACTACAAAAATTGTCACACTACAAGCACAAATACGTAGTTATTACTAATGACAGTTTAGTATATAAAAGTTTAGTTACTAAAAGTGGAAATATGCTATGAAGTTCAATTGATTTTTGAATAATATATTGGGTTAATTACATTTGACTACTCTTTGAGATTGTGAAATTACCAAGTACTACCCTCGTGGTTTGAAAATTATAAATTAGCCCCCATAAGTTTATAAAATTACGAAATCATCCATTTCGTTAGATTTTTTGACAAAAAACTGATGACATTATCTAATTTTAGTATCTAAAATCACAACGATCAAGTACATAGATATAATGGATAGTGAGTACAATGAAAAATTTGGAGGATATTAGTAGTTTTCAGTAAAAATATCTAACGAAATGGATTGTTTAGTAATTTTGTAAACTTATGGGGGTTAATTAGTAATTTTCAAACTATAAAGGTGGTGATTGGTAGTTTTACAATCTCAAAGGATAGTGAGATGTAATTAACCCTAATATGTTTAAGTTCCATCCAAATTCCTAATGTAATAGAAGGCCTATGTAAGAGTTGTTGATAGTTTTAAGATCTATATTTTGGGGTGAAGGTAGATGCAAATACGTAACTAACCTTATCTTTAAAGGGAAATCGAACTGATACGGTGCGCCACCATTAAGACTTCAAGAAAGGGATGGGAATAGGCCTGTGACGTGGCATCAAGCGAAATGGTATTCAGACAGTTGAATCTTAATGGCGGTCCTCCAAAATTCAATTAGGCGGCTCATCTACCAACGGCGCATGAAGAAATTGACAGGGAAAACCAAGCACATTTACGATATGTAGTTAGTGTCGTTTTCCATTGGCTAATCTCGATCAGTTTTCAGCGAACAACTGAAGAAAATATATATTTCCACATTTTTTCAACAAAAAACATGTTTTTGTTTAGACCTATCAACTGGGCATCTCTTCTCTTTCTTGGGCTTGCCTTCTGGTTGTATTACAGGTATCCTGGTGCTAAAGATATGGCTGCAGAATCCCCAAAATCCATTTACGAGTTCACGGTCAAGGTACATACCTAGTTTCTATTGGAGATCGTTGAGGATTGTGTGTTTTTAGAGGTTTAATTTTGATTTTATCAATGTGTTTTTTGCCAATTTGTGGATTATGGTATACTTTCTTGTTCTTGAATTGGAACTTATAGATTTTTTTATGCTTCAATCTCTTATTACCTGTTGAATGGTATTGGTAATATAGGAAAACGATTATCTTTTATGTATATCTTATGGAGTGTCAGCTTTCAATTTTTTGGGCCTTTCTGATTGTTCTTGGAATAAAAATACTGTGGGTTGAGCTGTTTTTTGTTAAGCATGCTTAATTAATGAAAGAATTATCTCTTGTGGAAACTTCAATTGAAGTTAGGCTACATGTTTAGTTTTATAGAAACAAGCTTTTAGAATTTGATGTATTTTCTTTGTGTGCTAAATTGAATACAGGATATTCGTGGGAATGATGTGCCTTTGAGCAAATACCTAGGGAAGGTTGTTCTGATTGTCAATGTTGCTTCAAAATGGTACGTGGCTACTGGTTTTAGATATGCCTGCATTCTGTGGAATTTCGTATCGATAGTACAGTTTAATGGTGTTTGACTTCCACTTTCTTATATTTTCTTCTTCAAGTATAATATTTCAAATCTCACAGCTAAATCTATCCTGATTGTTGAAGTTTCTCGTGATTCTGCAAATCTGCTGCAGTATAATGCGGCCAGCCAAATTCATAATCTGATATATACTTAACTGTGATCATCTCTGCCTTTTGTCATCAAATGGGCATGCACACATGCATCTTACCACTTCATGCTGTCAGTTCAAAACCAACATGTTGACTGGTGCTGTCATTATTATCATCTAAAGTATTCTTGAAACAATTTATTGTTTCTACTATATGAAGTTGAAATGAACAAATCATTAGAGGGAATCTATTACAAATTATTTTCTTTTAGTTCACTTCCCATGCATTTGATATGGACTAGGTTTAAGATTCTGTTGAGTGGGGCAGCATTGGGAAGGGAAAGTAAGCACCAGTAGAGACCGTTATACCTATGATGCTAAACTGAGTAGCAACTGTATTATCTTTTAGTTTCCTTATTTAGGCTATATTAACATTTGCAGATTTGAGATCACTAAGTGCTATTGGTTACTATAATACCTAGAATTTTATGAATGAATAATGTCATGATGCTTCATGGAAGATAGAATTCTTTAGGCAATTTGCCAAAGTTACATTTAGCAGATTGAGACATATTCTATGGGTATGCAAGAATGAAATAATTAGTGCCTGACATTCTGAGAGAGAGTTTATAGGGAAAACTTTGTAGATGAAAACTGAAACTTATAAGATATTGTCATGAAATAAGTCTTAAGCAGTATGTAAAACCATGGAGGTTTTAAAACTTGATATGAATTATAGTTTCCTTGGAGTTGCACTTAGGCTTGTTGATGATATTAAGGTCAGGGGATAATGTCTTTCCTCAAAGTCTACTATAATTTTTGCTCTACTTCTATATATTTACTACACTTTATTTGAAAAACCTATTAATTTATCTTTTAGTTAAGTACTTTGATTCCTTACACCGCATAGTGTAACCTTAACATTGTATACTTCCTCTTCTATAGTGGTTTAACACAGTCAAATTACAAGGAGTTGAACATTCTGTATGAGAAGTATAAAGATCAAGGTTTGAGCCGTTATTCTGCTGTTCATTGCCCATTAGGATATCATTTTGTCTCAGGCAGTTTTTAAGTGTCATTCTGTTGTGTTTTTCTTTCAGGTTTCGAAATTCTTGCATTTCCTTGCAATCAATTTGCTTCACAAGAACCAGGAAGCAATGAGGAAATTGAGGAAACTGTCTGCACTAGGTTTAAAGCTGAATTCCCAATGTTTGACAAGGTATCACTTTCTTATTGCTGCATTATGTTGAATCATTGTTATGTTTGAGGGTAAGTGAAAATACTGTGACATTTCCTAGTAAATATGGATTTGCTAATTTGATAGTATAACTGTATAACGCAGTCGCTTAAATTAGGTGATAATCCTATCCGGAGCCCTTTTATGAAAGACTACGGTATTTCTTCTATGGGAGGATATCCCAAAGCTAAACATTACGATAGTTAATATGCCAATTTAAATTAATAAGTCAATCCTGGGTTATAACTTTGACCTAAAAATCATATGAATCGTGCAAAATGCCTTTTTACAATATGAAGATCCTTAACTTATATTCCAAGTTAGCCAAAGCTTAAATAATCAAAACTTGGTCTCAGTCTGGAGTTGAACAAGACGAAGCCGAACAATTTAAAGTTCTCTTTTTTGTGGGAAAGCTTGGAGTTGGAATAAGATAAATAGTATGGACAAATGAATGGATGTTGGTTTCATTGGTAAGAGAATTTGGTTAAGAAGTCCATCCACGATTTCCTTTCTAATATACACACATCATAGTGTGATTTCCCGATAGTTCCATGGGCTCATCGGAGTGCAGAAACTTATTTTTATATTATGATATAATTTTTTCTTTTTTCTTTTTTTATTTTTTAGGTAAACAAATGAATGACTTCCTCCTCTCGTTTCCCTTGTTTAACACTCTTATTGATATGTCTAGAAAGAAATGGCTATTATCCCCTAAAACATTGCTATAAAGAATGGCATGTTAAATTGTGTAATTCTGTGCGATATGAAATTTGTTTTTCTTCTATTTATTTTGTGTCTTGGCTATCCAATTTCGTTCAATAAAATTCACCATGTAACACATTGAAATCATATTCAGATTGATGTCAACGGGAAAAATGCAGCACCACTTTACAAGTTCTTGAAGTCGGAGAAAGGTGGTCTATTTGTAGATGCTATCAAGTGGAATTTTACTAAGTTCCTGGTGAACAAAGAAGGAAAAGTTGTGGAGAGATATGCTCCTACAACATCACCCCTTGCAATTGAGGTACAACAGCCTTTTGATTTTCTTCCTTTAGTCATCTCTTTCATTATGGCAGGTTAGTAGCCACTAAATTGAATGTTCAATATTTCCTTTCAAAGTTATCTGACATGCCAGAGACAACGTTTTTTACTTAATTGGCTTGCATAGTCTTGCAAGATCTGCAGTTTCGTTCCCCTCTGATATCCTATGTTTGTTTTTTTTGTCGTTTTCCTTGCAGAAAGACGTCCAAAATCTTTTGGCTAAATGAGCATGCAGGTTTGCTTTTTTCCTCATTTCCATTATGATAACACTTACATTATGTTTGGTTTAAGAATTTTGGTGAGGAAAAGAAAAAACGATGCTAAGGAAAATATTTTTGTTTGTTTGGTTAGTGAGGAAAATATTAAGGAAACAAGAACTTGAGGGAAAACATAGCTTAGTTGGGGAAAAGTCATTTTTCTCACAAAATGGAGAGGAAAATAAAGGAAAAGCTTATTTAGGCCTCTCTCATTCTCTAGTACATAATGAATTTTCTTCTCCTTGTTCCTTTCTTCAATGTTTCCTTTAAATAACCAAACAAACTTGAAATTTTGTATTTCTTTTCTTTTCTTTTCCTTTTCATAACATTTTCTTTTCCTCATCAAAATCCTTAAACCAAACATAGTGTAAATAACCAAACAAATTTGGAATTTCATATTTCCTTTCCTTTCCTTTCCTTTTTTCATATTATTTTCTTTTCCTCGCCAAGATCCTTAAACCAAACTTAGTCTTAGTTTATACATCAGAACTGAAATATGCCCTTCTCTAAACAGGAAATCAGATTAACGCATCTTCTTACAAAAGTAGGATGAAAAAAGCTGGTCCAGAAATGTGTTTAAGAATATCATTAAAAAATATCATGTTAAGAGTCATGAATCCAAGAATTTAGTGGCATGCTATTGGGAAATAAGATGGCCTTCATAGATCATTAGATCGATACTATAATCGCGTCTGCTTTGTTTTTATCGTTAAACTCTCAGATATTTACCCATATTAGACTTAATTTTATGTATCTTCGAGATCGCCATTCATCAACGGAAATGAATTTTCAATCACTAATCTCATTTGCAAACGCTATTTGTCTTTCTCCATGGAAAGAAATTGTAAGTTGATATGCTTATAATGCATTTTATCTACGTGAAGTTTGGAGATATCTTCTCCCACTCGTTGTTTCTGTGCTTTTGGGCTATCCTGGAACTTTCTCATCGTCTTCTTACTTTATCCCTATCGTTGTTCACAATGCAGGAAATACTGATGATCTCATCTTACATTCTTGCCTTTTCGATTGGACTTACAGATCTAGATCTTCAGTCGAACGTGAACTGTTTTCGTTGATGTTATGTGGCTGTAATGGAGGAGCATTAATAAAGTTTTACATACATTTCTGTTATTGAAACAAAGTCATACATAATAACCAGGATCATTGTCTCCTGAAAATATTACATTCTTTGAAGAGAGGAAAATTTAAGAAAGTTACATATATAGATGCGAAAGTATATATTAGCGAGGGTACTTACGATGCTGAAATAAGATGGCCGAATACGGTTATTTAATGTCTTAGTTGGTTTTTCTCTTTTTGTACGCGAAAGATGAATGAAAACGAAATGGAATAATTTTCTCAACACCCTCATGGTGTTCGACGCAACCATTGAAACACATCCCACGGTTTGACAAACTATGATAACATGTGTATTGTTGGGCTAATGAGGTTTTACTTTTAATGTTTTAATTAATTTATTAAATTTCTAGGAGTCCAAATGTGCAGATGTGTTATTATAATTTTTATAATTATAATAAGTATTTTTATAATTAAGTCAAATATCAGAGGTACTAAGGGTAATTATCCCAGAAGAAATTGTTACATATATGTACATATATTTGCTTTTCGAGGATTGTCTGCTAACAAGAAAAGTCAGAACCAGCTAAAATAGCAACATCAATGTCTAATTGTTTCTTTCGATGTAGTCTTAGTTTGCAAACGTGGGCCCTGGTGTGTAAATATTTTATTTACTCTTTGTTAATATTCATAGGGATAGCAATGAGCATTTTTATATATATATGCTTTTCAAGGGTTATCTGCTAACAAGAAAATTCAGAACCAGCTAAAATAGCAACATCAATGTCTAATTGTTTGTTTCGATGTTGTCTTAGTTTCCCAACGTGGGGCTTAGTTTGTAAGTATTTTATTTACGATTTGTTCATATTCATAGAGATCGTATTGAAAGACAAGATGAAAGAAAGAAATAGCTCGATGCAATCAATACATTTAGTGAGCGCAAGTCATTTTCAAGATGTTTGTTAATTAACAATAATTGTTGATTAGTCTTTCTAGGGCTTCCGTAAAGAAGAAAGCAACAAAGATTGAAAGCTCCGTAGGGATTATCCAACAAAGTTCTAGGGATTATCCAACGAAGTTCTTTCGGTATTTAAATCAGTTATAAAAACAAGGGATAACTACTTTAATACATCTCGATTTTTGATCTAATTATAATTTATTTTTCCGTTGCAGTGACATTTATATTTTAGTTGACGCAAAAATAATAGAATGATAACTATATCTAGAAAATCACAATAACATCACTGCAAAGGCGGCTCAATCAATCTGGAGACCCTAAGCGAGATAAAAAATTGAAGCCTCACCATAAACTTTTTCAACAAAAATCCAAATAAAATGTTTATTAATTTTTTTATAAGAATTGCGAACACATATAACAAAAGATATGATTTATTTGTCCTTCTCTCTCTAGTTCTCATATATGACAGAAGAAAATACAAAATACAATATGTAGATGTACTGAATATTTATTAGAAACACAATTTTGAATCTTAGAATACCATTGTAACTAATGTCTGATACTCATAAAAATTAAAAAAAAACAAAGAGTAAGATCTACAACAGTTGGATAAATTTTATAAGAAAGATAACAGTGAAGGCTTTAAAAACTCAAAGAAATAAATGGTTAGAAGATGAAGATGAATAGTCATTCATCCTTATAGGAATTTGGGAAAAATATAAATTGTTATAATTGCCAAAAAAATGAAAGGAAAGTAAACTTTTTTTATTCTTTTTTTTTTTTTTTGGATAAATGAAAGGAAAGTTACTTCATCAATAATGTAAGATGAATAGTCAGCCATGAATAAAGACGTTATTGCTTTGTTTATAAAATATTCTAAAATCTTTAAAATGTAATAGGTCTCCAATTTAGTGGCCTTATTCCATATTATTTTAGACCTAAGATATAAAAAGAAAACCTCATGTTTTTTAATTTAAAATGTTTTTAATAAAATAGGCTTTTTTTTTTTTAAATGAATAGGTCTTATTACATATATCTATATATATATGAGGCCTTTAATTTTTGGTGGCCCTAGGCGGCCTCCTTTCTTGCCTAAAGGTTGAGCCACCTCTGAGTCATCACTTTGTGATCGAGTGATTGTTGTATTATAATTTTTCAAACTATAATTATGCTCCGTTAAGTTTCTAGCAAACTGAACTGTGGACGGTAATGGGACGGGATTTTCTATTCTAAATGGTGTTTCATCTCCTATTTCATGCCTTTAAATGCACACCACATGTATTCAATATTTCCTTATAAAAATATTTAGTAATAAATACAATACACATGGCGTGCATTTAAAGGCATGGAATAGAAGATAAAATACCATTTGGAATAGGAGATCTCGTCCCGACAGTAATGATCATTGTAATTTCTCAAATCATAAATAATATTATTGTGATTAAATTAAATTTCAAAGAAAACTGTTGAGTTAATTATCTCATAAAACAATGAACATCAAAAGTCACGGAGGGGTAAGTACTAATTTACTATTTAGGTCTGTTCAGTTCTTGAGCCCTTCCAATTCTACAAACATCAGACATAACGAAAGATTCCTCTTTCTACTCAACTCGTCATACGATAGAACTAAGGATAATTACTTGAACAGTCTCTGAAGTTTGATATAATTTTTAATATATTTTTTGAGGTTTAGATAATTATGGTTACACCTTCTATTGTAATTTTAGCTGATGGATAATTATAATTAAACTCTATGAAAATCCTAAAACATTACAAGTATATTCCCTAAATAAGAGGGGATAATTGCAATTATGTGTCAACTGAAGATGGCGTAATTATAATTACATCAGTCGAACTAATAATAGGGTGTATAATAATAATTATCCAAGCTTCAGGGGTATTTTGGTAAGTATGCTAGAGCTCAAGGAGCGTAGAGGTAATTATCCATAAAACTAATCACACCCAAACCTATAATTTGCCCATTATGAGATAAGACATATGCGAAAAAAAAAAAGGTGAAAAACTAATAGGTATTGAGACACATTGTGATTTTAAAAATGTTGCATTGTGCTCTGCTAAATTTGGCAGCATAGCCCACTTGCGCATTTTGTAGCTAGTTTTATTATTTTTGGTATGTATAATATTGTCATTTTGTCCTTTAGTAGTAAGTATATATTAATGTTCAGAAATATTTTATTTGTTACTTGAAGTTCCTTTAGTTAAAAGAGGAAGTAATGCGAGAACAAAACATTTTTAACAAGAAAAAGGAAAAAAAGAAAAGTAGTTGTTAATATTTGTAAACATTATACACTTACTAATAAATGAGAAAAATGATATTACATAAGCTAAATTGAAAAAAACCAGCTGCAAAATGCACGAGTAAGCTGCACTATATGATGAAAAGGAGCATAATGCATGACTTTTAAATTATAAAAGATCTCAATGCCCGTTATATTTTCACGGGAAATTTTTTACACATGTACTATTTCAACGGGGGTAAATTGCTACTTGCCCCTATAAATATCTACTTACCACAATCCTATCCAACCATCAAACCAAACCTATGGCAATAATTAACTCCAAAAAACCCCATGTACTTGCCGTGCCATTCCCCGCTCAAGGCCACGTTAAGCCGCTCATGAAACTTTCCCGGCAAATAGCCAAACACGGCATTAAGGTTACGTTCGTTAACATAGAATCTGTACATGAAAAAATAATCTCTGCTGCAAAAAAGTCAGACGAACGGGACGAGGACGAAGAGGATAATATAGTAATGATGTCAATCCCGGACGGGATAAGATCTGAGGACGACAGAAGCAATACTTTTCAGCTGTTGGAAAGTCTGAGAAGTACAATGCCTGGATTCTTAACAGAATTGATTGAGAGGATTAATAGTTCGAATGGTGATGAGAAAATAAGCTGTGTAATAGCTGATGTTACAATTGGGTGGATTTTGGAGACTGCGGAGAAGATGGGAGCGGAGCCTGTTGTTTTTATGCCGTCTTCGGCTGCGGCATTTGCTATGGCACTCCACATCCCGAAGCTTTTGGAAGAAGGAAGTCTCGACGAGAATGGTAAAATTAAGCTACTCTTTTATTTTTTGAAACGCTATTTATAGTACAACTTTTTCTAAATATAGTGTACTTAAACATTTTTACCCTTTTTATACTAACCTTTCTATTTTGAAAAAATTTTCTCTCTATCAAAAATTCTCTCAACTATTATTCAACTATTTTCCACTTAAAACAAACAATTCTACTAAAATTTAAACACATAATCAGAATTTAAAATTATTTAATCAGATTACGAAAGTGAAAATGATACCTTTGATTCAGAAATTCAAGTAAATTTGGATTATGAAAACGAAAACACTTTAAATTTTAACTTCACTCCTCATAAAAAATTCTCTATCTACAAAAAACTCAATCAAAATTCAAAATTCAATCTTCACTCTTTAATAATTTAAAATTCAATCTTCCAAATCAAACTTCAATTACATCCAATTTTATTCGAACTTCAATATTCTTCGAGTCTTTAGATTATTATCTTAAATTCAACTTTATATTTACTTTAATTTCAAAATGATATATCTAAATTAACGTATTTATAAGAATTTAAAACACAACAAAGAAAATAAAATAAATCTTTTTTTTTTTAATTTTTTGAATATAAATATATAATCTATAACATATTTGAATTTTTATATTTAATTTGTATTTTTTAATTTATGTTTAAGTTTCAATTCGAAGTTCAAAACTTATTTAAATTTTGAGTTTAGTATTCTAAAACAAATTCTGTAATTATTTTGATTTCAATCCATACATTTACAATCACATAAATATGCAAAAACTATATCTATCAACATATATATATATATATGCATAAACTATAAAATAAAATAAGATAAAATAAAAAATTAAAAAAAAAAAGAAAAGGAAAAGTGAAGGACCTCGCCGAGCGAGGCCAAGAGACATAGCTCGGCAACCAAGGCCGAGCTTGAATTGATGGCCGAGCACAATTGGTTTGTCTTTTGTTTTTTTTTCCTTTTTTCTTTTCTTTTTTGTTTATTAGCTAATTACCGAAGTTTCATTTTAATTAATTAATGTTTTAGTCTTAAATATTAATTATTAATATTACATTAATTGTTAATATTACTGTTTAATATTTTTAATACTAATTAGTTATTGTGTATAATATCATTGTTTAGATTAAAGTGGAATTATGGTTTTTCTCATTTATTTTAATTATTTGTATATTAGGATTAATATTTATTCTAATTAGGATTATTATCATCGTACAATATTTAGTTGTTACTAATATTTGAAATAAATTAGTTGTTATGTTTTATTGTATTTTTTTTTTGTCTACAATTAATACTTAAGGTTAATATATTCATTGACTGCATGTTCAAATGGAAGTTGGATTATAATTGTTTAGTCGAATGGTGAGAATTGAGAGAATTTTTTCATAGAGAGAGAATTTTGTTTAAAACGAAGTTATAACGAAGAGGACAAAACTGTCCAAGTGTACTGAATTTAGAAAAAGTTTCACTGTAAATAGCATTCCCCTTTATTTTTTCCCATCCCTTATTTTATTTATTTTATTTTTTATTTTATTTTGATTTTCGTCATTGGGAGGAACTACTTAGGACAGGCGTCCAATGAGCTTGAGTAACATGAGATTATCGAGGATGATGTAATAAAAATCCATTGATACTTGAACATTACATGTCAATGGGGGTTTATACGGGACGATCTAAAAATTGTTAGTAATAATATGTATAAATGACAATGACTTTTATGTTGTTTCTAGTAATTCTCTTTGAATTATAGTCATTTTTTGTTTTATAGTAATAGAAGTTAGAAAAATATATCTAACGTTTTAAATTGTGATTATTAATCATAGTAGTGACATGTGTGCGTTGTTATACACATGTCATTAATTGTCAACGACGGTAATTTGATTACAATTTTTATAACTACTATGTTTGTGAAGATTACTATTGTGACAAATTTCAAAGTTTTGACAGTTTATATAGTTCATAACAAATTTTATGATGTTAATATATCAGCATTCGTTTTCTTTCTTCTTGCTTGGGAAAAAAAAAAAAAAAA
>JACFYI010000845.1:1066391-1077274 GCA_014898755.1 Handroanthus guayacan
GTTTATAAATTTCTTGGCTTTGGGCAAATTATGTTGTTTCATGTAATGTTTTCTTTTATGATTTCTTGTGATGGGGTTTTAATGTATTTTGTTTTATGTAACTAAAGCAGGAGGTCATTATGCATTACTAGATTTTGGAGTTGGGCAAGAAGAAAAGAGGGAATAACCGCTATGAAAATGGAAAGGAACCAATTGTTCCTTTATATTTGTTTAAGAAAATTAGTATAACATAAATAATAATTCGTGACAAATATTGAATAACCACACAAAAATTATTACTAATATAATATTTCTTTTTGAAAGAAGTAGTTACATTCAATTATTACATTATCAATATATTGACGTAAATATTTTAATACATTTAAATATCAAATATATAACACATAAAGCAAGTTACTATATAGTAGAAGTAAAATAGCTACCTACGGTAGATGAAAAGCCCATACACACTCGGTGGAATTCAAACTCATAATTTCATGGTTATGAGACCTCCCTCTAACCAATTAGGTTAGAGCTCATCTACATTACTAATATAATATATGAGTGACAAAAAATTCTATTTTGTCCCAATAATTGATCATTTTTTAATAGATTTAATGGTAGCAAGGATTGTGTTTAAATTGTCACTATTAACATTAGTCATAACTTAATGACAATAAAAATTTACATTGTAAATCATTAAATTTGGTGAACAAATACAATAAGTATTACTATATAAGTATTATGTGTACCACAAAAATGTTTGTACTTCTATATTTTACCCATTGTCAAGAGGCCCCAAAACTTTTTCACAAAGAGAGTTGAAGTAATTTTCCTCTCCCCACATGGCATGATCATGTTGGTAGATACACCTGCGATGGTGGCAAGTTAGTGGGGTACAAAGCCAAGTATTGTATTTGTACCATATCACTAGCATTCTAGGGCATGTTCACCCTGTGAGTTTAGGTCAATGTTCTAATATTCTTATTTTTTATTAACTTTTATTTTTTCATCAATAATTTATTCTACATTTTATTTTCATATACTATAAATTTTATAAAATATGTAAAAATATATAAAATATTAATATGTAAATTACATAAATGTAAATAATTTATTAGAAGAATAGAAAAAGAAAAAAAATCAAATGATGTGCATTTTTATTTGATCAAGGGCATATTTGTCATTTTTTTATTTTTTTAGTGGAAAAATGGATGAAAATTGAATGAAGGGGGTGTTATTGCCAAAAATTGAAAGGTTAGGGGGTGTCATTGTAAAAAAATTGAAAGGTTTGGGAAGTGGGTGCCAAAAGAGAAAAATTCAAGGGGTGTGATTGCAATTAACCCAATAATGAGGTTATAGCCTATAGGCTACTTCCACTTGGCCAAGAAGGCTAGTGTCATTTAGCCAATATGGTAATTTCATTTCAATTCTTTTGAGATGGAAATTAAACTTGTTATCTTCCTTGAATGAGCACTTTTTAAAACGAGGTCAATATCACTTCACTACTCCAGCATGATAATGATTTGTATATATATATTTCTTAGGAATTGCTTCTACTTTAATGACAATGAAGTAACCAAACTAATTAGTAGTTTTTTAATTAAATTTGTTCCGACGTTTCTTTCACAAATTAACACATGATGACTATGTTCTCAAAATCACAGGAACTATCACGAAAGACGAAACAATCAGCCTATTAGAGAATATACCATCTTGGACAAAAAACAAATTAACTATGTTGGAGCTTTTCAAATGACCTAAAAACCCAAAAACTCTTCTTCAAATGTTCATTAAGAGTCCAAAAAGCGGCCTATCAAACCAAATTGCTGCTATGCAACACTTCTCAAGAACTCGAACCCTCAACTTGTAACTTAATCCCAAACTCACTTCCCATTGGCCCATTACTCGACCTTAAAACCCCTAAATCCTCTTTCATTTCTTGCAACTTTCACCCTGAAGATGAATCTTGTATAAGCTGGCTTAACAATAAACCATCTAAATCAGTGATTTACGTTTCTTTCGGTAGCTTAGCAATTTTCTCTCAACAACAATTGGATGAACTAGCACTCGGGCTCGAGCTTTCGGGCCAAGCTTTTTTGTGGGTCGTTAGGTCAGATCTTGCAAATGGGTCTCGAGTTGCGTACCCTAATGGGTTCCTAGAAAGGGTTTCCGAGTTTGGGAAGATTGTTGAGTGGGCTCCACAAGTGAAAGTTCTTTCTCATGGTTCTGTCGGGTGTTTTTTGTCGCATTGTGGGTGGAATTCGACTCTGGAAGGTTTGAGTAATGGAGTGCCTTTTTTGTGTTGGCCGTATTTTGCAGACCAGTATCATAATCAAAATTACATTTATGATAAGTGGGGGATTGGATTAAGGATTGATTCGGATGAAAATGGAATTAGGACGAGGTATGAAATTAAGAAGAAGATTGATATGTTGCTTTGTGATGATGAGTTGAAGGGAAATGCGTTGAAAATGAAGGAGATTTGTGACAAGAGTGTGGGTGAAGGGGGGTCTTCTTACAGGAATTTCGAGATGTTTGTTGATCATCTTAGGAAATGAGGATGATTTTGCATGTTGTCTTTGAAATTTTCATGTTTATAAATTTCTTGGCTTTGGGCAAATTATGTTGTTTCATGTAATGTTTTCTCTTATGATTTCTTGCAATGGGGTTTTAATGTATTTTGTTTTATGTAACTAAAGGAAGAGGTCATCATGCATTACTCGATTTTGGAGTTGGGCATGAAGAAAAGAGGAAATAACCGCTATGAAAATGGAAAGAAACTAATTATGCCTTTATATTTGTTTAAGAAAATTAGTATAACATAAATAATAATTCATGGCATATATTGAATAACAACACAAAAATTACTATTAATATAATATTTCTTTTTGAAAGAAACAGTTACGTTAAATAATTACATTATCAATATATTGACGTAAATATTTTAATATATTTAAAGATCAAATATATAACAGATAAAGCAAGTTATTATACAGTAAAAGTAAAATAGCTACATACGGTAGATGAAAAGCACATATGCACTCGGTGGGATTCGAACTCATAACTTCACGCTTATGAGACCTCCCTCTAACCAATTAGGTTATGGCTCATTTATATTACTAATGTAATATATCAGTGACAAAAAATTCTATTTTGTCCCAATAATTGATCATTTTTTTACAGATTTAATGGTAGCAAGGATTGCGTTTAAATTGTCACTATTAACATTAGTCATAACTTAATGACAATAAAAAATTACATTGTAAATCATTAAATTTGGTGAACAAATACAATAGGTATTATTATGTAAGTATTATGTGTACCACAAAAATGTTTGTACTTCTATATTTTACCCATTTTCGAGAGGACCCGAAACTTTTTCACAAAGACAATTGAAGTAATTTTCCTCTCCCCACATGGCATGATCATGTTGGTAGATACACCTACGATGGTGCCACATCAGTGGGGTACAAAGCCAAGTATTGTATTTGTACCATATCACTAGCCATTCTAGGGCATGTTCACCATATAAGTTTAGGTCAATGACATTCTGGGTTATGGTTAGTCCGGAAGATACTTCAAAATGGTTAGTATGTATTTGATTGGCTGGTTCTCTTAAAAGTTTGTAATGGTTTGTATGAATTGATTTTAGATGATTGTTTACTTCAATTGATTAGTAAAAAGTTTGTTAGGTCTTATTTACTTTTGTGAAATAGGTGGGATATATTATTTAATGTGGGTTTTAAACTTATGTTTACTTGATTAATAATTGTACTAGGCCAGCGAAATGGGCCCAGTCCTGGGAGAAAAACTCAAGTTTCCTTGATTAATTATAAAGAGAGAGGGGGTGTGATTGGGCATTCAGCCCAAAATTTCAATTTTTGCCCACAAAAAATGGCTGAAATTTTCCCTGCAATCTTCTTCCATTTTACACATTGAGCATTTGCCATTTTTTAGTTAATTCTAATTTCTGACAAGATAAAATAATTCCATAGTGCTAAGAGATGTGGACTACTGTAGTTCCACCTCCTTTTGCTGTTTTTAGTCAAGACTCCACAAATCCACAAACAACTTCAGCTAGTGTAAAGTTTTTCACGATAAAGACTCAAATTTTACCGCTAAATTGCTTCAAAATCAAAGCTTCAACAATCTTCTACTCTCTCTTCAAGTATTTCAGAGGATTCTTTGTTCTTGAGAATTCTTTGAAGGTGATGAAGGGCAAATGGAAAGGGTTTCCCTTTTTATTTTTTATTTTTTCAAAAAGCAACCTGAAAAAATGTAAAATGTACCGGTTTTAGGGTAGCTGGCAAACATTCATTATCAAAACCCATTAACAGAAGGGATATTTTAATAATTTAAAATGTAATATGTGCTTGATTTTTATTCATATTAAAAAGGGATATTTTAGGAAATTAAAATTTATTACGTATATATTATCCATCAATGTAAACAGGGTAAAATTTATATCATCTATTTAATCTTTTTAAGTAAACAAATGACAATTGTAAAATCTCATCTAGCACTTAATCTCACATTGTATCCATCATACTCTTATCCCATCTAGAAAACTAAATGAACTTTAATATATTAAATTATCAAAATATCCATATATTCATACTTGGGGCTTGATGGCAAAACATATAATTTGGAGAATAATTGGCAATATAGTTGTAAACCATAAGTGATTTGTCTTCACCCCTTTTTGACCAGCCATTTTGAGAGAATCTAGCTAACCATTATACCACCTACTACCATGATGACTTGGGAATTTTTTTCCAAGAGAATATATACCCTCAAATTTCCTTTGCTGACTTTGCTGATAAGCTGTCAAGAAAAAAGAAGTACCTTTAGTTCGTATAGTCGATTAAGTAGTTACTGGATAATTAATTGCTGCGTAATGGAGTAGCTACTTCTGATACATATAATTCTTATACATACATTAGTTGTTTTGAAAATTGTTGTAATTTGTAACTTGATTATATTGTTAGAAATATTTACTCCCTTTAACTACACATAATAAAAATAATACCCTAGTTGCCGAAGGCTCATAATTTCCTCATTTTGGATTTTTCTTAAATGTTAAAGCATAATTTATATCCTATTCTAGTACATGTGAAATGTATTGCATGTTTTACTAGAAAATATTTGGTACATACGTCATGTATTCGACTAATGGAGTAAAAGATGAGAACCCATTTTGAAACAGAAAATCTAAATTGTAGTTATGGTTCTTTTTCATTCAAGATGAACATTTAACTAAGGCAAGAAATGTGTCAAATTCTTCTTTGCATTACATTAATGCTATAAAATTCCTTAAGGAAAATGCGAAGGAATTAAAATGCAAAAGTACAAAAAGTTAATGCTAAAAGTTACATTGTTTGAAGCAGTAAAAATATTTTTGTTAGCATTTTCTTTCCTAAAATTCAAGATGCAAATATAGGGAACAAATGTATATTTAGTTGCAATGAGAATTCCAACCAATGTTTGAGCTATAATGTAATATCCATTTAATTTGAATTTTCCTATATGAACTATCAGAATCATAATAATACAAAGATTCACAAATTAACCAAATGATTGAAATTAGACACCAATCCCTAATCCAAATTCAATAGGAAAATATTCTAGGCCAACTCTTTCCTTTTTCCTTTTTTCTTATTGGCCAATTCACAAGTTCATCTCTCTCTCTCTCTCTTCCCCTAATGGAAAAATCTGGTGGGAGGCTGCGGAACGTAGATGCTGATGGTGATCCTTTTGGTGGTATCCGACGGGAGTCATTTTCAAAAATTTCTTGTTTTCTAAAAATAATACAATTTGGGAAGTCATTCTCTTTTTGGTTAAATTCCAAATGGGCCAATCATCAGTTTCTTGAATCTTCAGCTCGTAATGACTTTTAATTTAGCAGCCTATTACAATGGCTATTTTTAATTTTTCCTCTTTTTATTTGTGTTTATCCTTTGGTCATAACCTTTCGAGTCAATTGAATAAGAAGCCGCCCCCCACTATATACCATGCTCTAGCTTACTTTTTCTTAATTGTAATTATGTATCAATTGAAGAGGGCGCCATTATAATTATGCTTTAGTTGAACTAATTAAGGGGTGTAATAATAATTATCCAAACCCTAGGAATATTTTGGTAAGTATGCTTAAGCTTAAGGAGTATAAAGGTAATTATCCATAAAATTGATCACACCCAAACTTATAATTTACCCCATGAAAAAAAATAAAGCAAAAGAATAATAGGCACTGAGATCCCTTTGAATTTTAAAAATTATGCATTGCTCTCCCCTAAATCAGGCAGTACATATTTTGCAGCTAGTTTTACTATTTTTGGTGTGTATAATGTTATTTTTGTCCTTTAGCAATAAGTATATAATGTTCAAAGCATTTGATTTGTTATTTAAATCTTCTTTAATTAAAGAAGGAAGTAATGGGAGCATGAAAAATAAAAAAATAAAAAATTAGCAATTAAAGAGAGAGAGAGAGAGAGAGAGAGAGAAAAGAAAGTTGTTAATATTTGTAAGCATTGTATACTTACTAACAACAAGTAAAAATGATATTACATAGACTAAATTAACAAAACCACCCACAAAATGCACGAGCAAGCCATACTGCATAACAAAAGGGAGCATAACACATGATTGTTGAATTAGAAGAATCTGAGTGCCTGTTAATTTTTTACTGGAAGCTTCACATGTACTATTTCAAAAGGGTAAACTGCTACTTACCCTATAGATATTTACTTACCATAATCCTATCCAAGCATCAAACCAAACGTCTGGCAATTATGAACTCCAGAAAACCTCACGTACTTGCCGTGCCATTCGCCGCTCAAGGCCACGTTAAGCCGCTTATGAAACTTTCCCGGCAAATAGCCAAACACGGCATTAAGGTTACGTTTGTTAACATCGAATCTGTACATGAAAAAATAGTCTCTGCTGCAAAAAAGTCAGACGAACGGGACGAGGACGAAGAGGATAACATAGTAATGACGTCAATCCCGGACGGGATAAGATCTGAGGACGATAGAAGCAATACTTTTAAGCTGTTGGAAAGTCTGAGAAGTACGATGCCCGGATTCTTAACAGATTTGATTGAGAGGATTAATAGTTCGAATGGTGATGAGAAAATAAGCTGTGTAATAGCTGATGTTACAATTGGGTGGATTCTGGAGACTGCGCAGAAGATGGGAGCGGAGCCTGTTGCTTTTTGTCCGGCTTCGGCTGCGACTTTGGCTTTAATGTTTCACATTCCCAAGCTTTTGGAAGAAGGAAGTCTCGACGAGAACGGTAAAATTAAGCTACTCTTGTTTTTCCCCTTCCCTAATTTTATTTTATTATTATTATTATTTATATTTTGGCTTTCGTAATTGGGAGGAACTACTTAGGACTAGAGTCAAGTGAGCTTGAGTAGCATGAGATTATCGAGGGAGGATGATGCAATAAAAATCCTTTGATACTCGAACGATACACGTTGGGAGGGGTTAATATGGAACGACCTGAAAATGGTTAGTAATAGTATGTATAAATGACAATGACTTTTATGCTGTTTCTAATAATACCCTTTGAATTGCAGTCATTTAATAATAATAATAATAATAATAATAATAATAATAATAATAATAATAGTAGTAGGCTACTTCCACTTGGCCAAAAAGATAATAGCATACCTTAAAATTGATGAATGATGAGGTTATAGGCTACTTCCACTTGGCCAAAAAGCCTGGTGTCATTTAGCCAATATGGTAATTTCATTTCGATTCTTTTGGGATGAGATTGAACCCATTACCTCTTTTCAAGAATCACATTTTAAAATGAGGTCAATATCATTTCACTACTTCAGAATGATAATGGTTTGTGTGTGTGTGTGTGGGTATATATTTCTTACGAATTGCTTATTCTACTTTAGTGACAATGGCATAACTACACTAATTAGTAACTTCTTAATTAAATTTGTTCCAACTATTCTTTCACAAATTAACACATTATGACTATGTTCTCAAAATTATAGGAACAGTCACGAGGGGCGAAACAATCAGCCTGTCAGATAATATACTCGTTTGGACAAAAAACGAACTATCTTGGAGCGTCTCAAATGACCTAAAAATCCAAAAACTCTTCTTCGACTGTTCATCAAGAGTCCAAAAAGCAACCCATCAAACCAAATTGTTTCTATGCAACACTTCTCAAGAACTCGAATCTTCAGCATGTAACTTAATCCCAAAATTACTTCCCATTGGCCCATTACTCGACCGTAACACCCCTAAATCCTCTTTCATTTCTTGCAACTTTCACCCTGAAGATGAATCTTCTATAAGTTGGCTTAGCAATAAACTATCTAAGTCAGTGATTTACGTTTCTTTTGGTAGCTTAGCAATTTTCTCTCAGCAACAATTAGATGAACTGGCACTCGGGCTCGAACTTTCGGGCCGAGCTTTTTTGTGGGTTGTCAGATCGGATCTTGCAAATGGGTCCTCAGTTGTGTACCCGAATGGGTTCCTGGAAAGGGTGTCTGAGTTTATGAAGATTGTTCAGTGGGTCCCACAAGAGAAAGTTCTTTCTCATGATTCTATCGGGTGTTTTATGTCACACTGTGGGTGGAATTCCACTCTAGAAGGTCTGAGTAATGGAGTGCCTTTTTTGTGTTGGCCGTACTTTGCAGACCAGTATCATAATCAGAATTACGTTTGTGATAAGTGGGGGATTGGATTAAGGATTGATTCGGATGAAAATGGAATTAGGACGAGGTATGAGATTAAGAAGAAGATTGATATGTTGTTTTGTGATGATGAATTGAAGGGAAATGCATTGAAAATGAAGGAGATTTGTGAGAAGAGTGTGGGGGAAGGGGGGTCTTCTTACAAGAATTTTGAGATGTTTGTTGATCATCTTAGGAAATGAGGATGATTTTGCATGTTCGCTTTGAATTTTTATGTTCATAAATTTCCTGGCTCAGTGGAAATTGTGTTGTTTCATGTAATGTTTTCTCCTGTGATTTCTTGTAATGGGGTTTTTAATGTATGTTTTTCATGTAACTGAAGTAGGAGGTCGTTATGGATTACTATCATTTGAAGTTGGGCATGAAAAAAAGAGGAAATAACCGCTATGAAAATGAAAAGAAACTAATTATTCCCTTATATTTTTTTAAGAAAATTTGTATAACGTAAATAACAATTCGTAGCATATATTGAATAACAACAAAAAAATTATTACTAATATAAAATATGAGTGAACAAAAATTCTATTTTGTCCCAATAATTGATCATTTCTTATTTTTATTTTTTAATTTTTTTACAAATTCAATGGCAACAAGAATTGTGTTTAAACTCCCACTATTGACATTAATCATAACTTAATGACAATGAAATTTACGTTGTAAATCATTAAATTTGGAGAACAAATACAATAAGTATATAATACCAAAAAAATGTTTGTACTTCTATTTTACTCATTGTCGAGAGGATACGAAACCTTTTCATAAAAAGAGTTGAAGTAATTTTCCTCTTGCCACATGACAGTATCATGTTGGTAGATACACCAACCATGGTGCCTAGTCAATGGGGTACCAAGCCAAGTATTGTATTTGTACCATACTACTAGCCATTTAGGGCATGTTCACTCTGTTAGTTTAAGTTAATGATATTTTGGGTTATGATTAGTCCGAAAGATACCTTGAAATGGTTAGTATGTATTTGGTTGATTGTTTATCTTGAAAGTTTGTAATGATTTGTGTGAATTGATTTTAGATGATTGTTTATTTGAATTGGTTGGTAAGAAGTTTGTTAGACGTCATTTACTTTTGTGAATTGGGTGGAATATATTATTCAACGTGGGTTTTAAACTTGTGTTTACTTTGCTCGGTTAATAATTATACTTGGCCTGTGAAATTGGCCCAGGCCCAGGGGAAAAACTCAGGTGTTCTCGATAAATTATAAAGAGAGACGGGGTGTGATTGGGTATTTAGCCCAACATCTCAATTTTTGCTCACAAAAAATGGCTGAAATTTGCCTTGCAATCTTATTCCATTCTTACACATTGAGCCTTTGCCAATTTTTAGCTAATTCTAATTTCTGACAAGATAAAATTATAACTTCATAGTGCTAAGAGTTATGGGCTGCTATAGTTCCACCTCCTTTTGTTGTTTTTAGACGAAACTCCACAGAGCCACAAACAACTTTAGCTAATATAAAGTTTTTCACAATAAAGACTCAAATTTTACTTCTAAATTGCTTCAAAATCAAAGCTTCAACAATCCTCTACTCTGTGTTCAACTGTTCTTTAAGTATTTCAGAGGATTCTTTGTTATTGAGAATTCTTTGAAGGTGATGAGGGGCAAATGGAGAAGGTTTCCTTTTTTCTTTTTTCTTTTTTTCCTTCTTTTGTTTTGTTTTCTTTTCTTTCTTCCAAAAAGCAACCTGAAAATGTCACATGTACTGGTTTTAGGGTAGCCGGCAAATGCCCTCAAATTTCCTTTGCTGATAAGCTGTCAAGAAAAAAGTACCTTTAGTTCGCATAGTCGATTAAATATACATATGTTCCCTATATTTGCATCTTGAATTTTAGAAAAGAAAATGCTAAGAAAAATATTTTTACTGCTTCAAACAATGTAACTTTTAGCATTGATTTTTTGTACTTTTGCGTTTTAATTCCTTTGCATTTTCCTTAAGGAATTTTATAGCATTAATGTAATGCAAAGAAGCATTTTACACATTTCTTGCCTTAGTTAAATGTTCATCTTGAATGAAAAAGAACCAGAACTACAATTTAGATTATCTGTTTGAAAATGTGTTCTCACCTTTTATTCCATTTGTCGAATATATGACATATTTACCAAATATTTTCTAGTGAAACATGCAATACATTTCACATGTACTAGAATAGGATATAAATTATGCTTTAAC
>JACFYI010000845.1:1096540-1110367 GCA_014898755.1 Handroanthus guayacan
TCATTTTACGAAATTAAATTTTATTATTTATATTTTATCAATCAATATAAACATGGTAGAGTTTATATTACCGTGACTATTGTTATAAACTAATCTCATTCCGCACTTAATCTCACATTTTATCCATTATACTCTTATCCCATCCACAAAAACCAAATGAACCTTGATATATTACATTATCAAAAGATCCATATATTTATACTTGCGGCTTGATGGTAATACGTATAATTTGGAGAATAGATTGGCAATATAGTGATAAATCATAAATGATTTGTCCTCGCCCCTCTTTGATCGGTCATTTTGGAGAGTTTTGCTAAACCACCTTTAGCCGCCCGTATAGGACCATCAATGCAAACAAGTTAAAAAAGTGATCTGATTTGTCCAAACACCCATTAACTTGTAAACATGCCTTTGTGCTTTAAATTAGCATACAATTTAGACATGATGGGATATTTGTATGTAATGCAACGCCCCTTAAGTCAACCAGATATGGCTCGTTTTTCATGAACTAAAATATACGAAAAGACCGACATAACAGCTGTAATAAAAGAAAAAAGAGACAAGAGTATCCTCCATGTGTCATTATACCACCTACTACCATGACTTCGGAAATTTTTTCCAAGAAAATATCCTTAAATTTCTATTGCTGATGGCTTCTCAAGAAAAGATAAGTACCTTAAGTTCGTGCAGTGGACCAAGTAATTAATGGATGATTAATTGCTATATAATGGAGGAGCTACTTTTGAGATATATATATATATATAATTTTTATACATGCATTTGTTGTTTTGAAAATTATTGTAATTTATAACTCGATTATATTATCAGAAATATATACTCACTTTAATTACACCGAATAAAAATAATTCCCTAGTCTATGAAGGCTCGTAATTTCCTCATTTGGGATTTTTCCTTTTTTTCTTTTTTCTTTTTTTTTTTTTATAATTTTAGAGTGTAACTTATATCCTATTCAAATGCATTACAAATCTGTTGCATGTGTTATTAAGTGTTCTTCTGAAAAAGTATTTAATAAATATGTCATGTATTTGACAAATGGAATAAAAGGTGAGAACACATTTTGAAATAGATAATGTAAATTGTAATTGAGATTACTGTTCATTCAAGATGAACATTAAACTAATGCAAGAAATGTGTAAAATGCAACTTTGAATTACATTACTGCTATATGGGATCAAAGAATTCCGTAAGTGATGTGGGAGCTAAAAATTGGACTTGGGCTCAATGTCACCAACGATTTGGGTCTAAAAGCACTTAAGTTTTTGGTCTAAACTTGTATTGTCGAAAATCAAGATAAGCTCAATTTGGAAGAATGATGATCCAAATTGGAAATGTTCAAGAACAACGCAATCCTATGTGAAGTGATATAACTCCAAGAAGAGCTATGAAGCGAAAACGAATCCATATAAAGGATCACCTCAAGCTCTACAAAAAGAAAGAAATTAGGGAGAAGAAGGGAGATTTTGACCATTGTAATTACATTAGAAATATTTTTTATTTCGAGTCTGTTCTAATAGAGCAATTTTAGCATTTTTATTTGTATTTCATAGCAAAAACTTTTATTCATATCATTAAGGAAAATGTGAAGGAACTAAAACACAAAAGTACAAAAAATCAATGCTAAAAGTTACATTTTTTTTTTATGCATTATGCTAAAAGTTACATTGTTTGGAATAGTGAAAATATTTTTCTTAGCATTTTCTTTCCTAAAATCTAGGATGCAAATATAGGGAATAGATCTACATGTATATTTAGTGGCAATAAGAATTCACCAGTGTTTGATCTATAATGCACCATCTATTTAATTTGAATTTTCTTATATGATCTAATAGAATATTTCTTCAGAAAATAAGAACATAATAATAATACAAAGATTCAAAAAATTAACCAGATGATAGAAATTAGACGCTAATCCCTAATCCAAAATAGGAATTCTTTTATTGGCCAACTCTTTTTCTTCTTTTCTTGTTGGCCAATTCTTGTTGGCCAATTTACAAGTTCATCTCTCTCTCTCTCTCTCTCTCTCTCTCTCTGATAGAAAAATCCGGTGTCAATTTGTTGAGAGTTGGTGGTGATGGTGATAAGGTTGGTGGTATCCTATGGTAATCTTTTTTCCAAATTTTCTTATTTTCTACAAGTAGTACAATTTGGGAAGTCATTTTCCTTTTCCATAAATTCCAGCTGGGTCAATCATCACTCTCTTGAATCTTCAGCTTGTAATGACTTCTAATTCTAATTTAGCAACTTATTACAATGTGGCCATTTTTAATTTTTTCCTCTTTTTATTTGTGTTCATCCTTTGAGTATAACCTTTCGAGTCAATTAAATAAGAAGCCGCCCCCAAATACAATGTGGTCATTTTTAGAGGGTGTTTGGCTAAGTTTATTTAAAACATCTTATAAGCTCCTACATCTTATAAGACGTTTTTAAAGCTTATAAGATATTATATCTTATTTTAAAATAAAGTTGTTAAAGTGTTTGGATAAAATAAGATCTTTTAGCTTATAAAATGTTAGTAATGGCAGTTGTCATTAAAATGGTTAAAAGTAAAAGTGAATATTAAGATCTTACAAATAAGTTGGGAGTTCCTTATTTTTCTAAAAAGAGTTTATATGCTCCTAATATCTTATTTTGAGAACTAATAAGGTCTTTTTTGAAAAATTTTACCGAACACATTTTAACATTTTATAAGATGTTTTGAAAAGCTTATAAGTTCACCCAAACACCCTCTTAATTTTCCTTTTTGTCATAATAACATCTATGTCCATACAACAAAGACATGCCTTTTTTTTTTGTAAAAAAATAATTTAAATAATATTGCAATAACTATAGAACTTGCTATGATGATTTCATATCGATAAGTTGATCAGTATCATAGTTGTCTAAGCCTCTTATTTTCTTCACTCACTTGTTTAGATATATGCAAGACATGTATCTACCACATGTCTTACATATTTATTGATGACACTTTTTTGTGACATATATATATTTACATGACCATAATCAGGTCCCTAATCTCATAACAACTATGTGATATATAAACACGCTACTTTGTTATGAAAAAATTAATTAAAAAAATAATGCAATAATTCTCTCTTCATATTGATGAGTTGATGAGACCATGCTTGTATATGTGCTATTATTTTCCTCATCCACTTGTTGATATAATGATATCTCATAAAGTTTGATCTTCTATACTTATTGATCAACTTGGATATCATCTAATGATACTATTTATGGAAAATTTCTGACCATATGCTTATTTTGAAACCCCTCAATTGAATATTATATATGCTTATACCTGATTATACATATTCTTTTCCTTCAGTACTTGTGGTATTTTAAGGACAAATTTTCATCACTATACTCTAATAAAATAATATTTCAACACGATTGAATGCGTAGACAGATAAATTTATTCAACATCACCCATAATGACGGAAAAATTATTACTTAAGTATTAGAATCAATGGTCAAAAATTTGCCAAATTACTCTTATTTCTTGGATTCTTCTAGACAGGCACAAGGGTCGCATCTTTCTCTTTGAAAGTTTGTTACTTTCGCATAATTAATTATGCCAAAATTAATGATAGAAAATCGTTATTAATATTTAATCTCTCTTATTAGTCGTGACATGTTAAGTTTGGAGGGTGGGGGTTGGTGTGATACGGTCAATACTGCCGCTAATTGGGAATAACTCGAATTAAGATGCTTTTGTGTCCATAATTGAGATTTTGGCTCCCACTATAGGGACATTTGTGAAAATATCTTTCCTTCTTAATTTTTATAGAGAAAACTACAGAATTTTCAAAAGCCGTAAAGTTGGATCTTACTTGGTAGTGAACATAACTTTAAGCAGAATTACAAGGTTTAAATATACATACTCGTTTATTTCAACATGGTGTTTAATCTTTTAAGTCGTATTATATACATATCAAATGTATCATATATTTGTTTATAAAAATACAAAATTATGAATAGCACACATTTGGCATTCTATTTCACGTATATAGATCTAAACAAGTGTCGTTTGAATATTTATGAGTTGTATTTCTCATCCATATCTATTAAGATGCTTTTTGCAGGAACAAAGCATTCCATGGTGAACACTTATGTCATAGCTAGATTACAACACATTCCCTTGAAGACGGGGTTTGTGATGATATCATCATATTTTATTCCACATATTGAAAGAGCTGGCTGAGATAGGGGTCGAGAACTTAATTATTAATGCTTGTCAGTAAGACAATACCTCAATACAAATTATTCTTTATGATTAACAAAACAACATACCATATCTATAATAATCATTTTCCCCTGTGGAGATACTTGAATTTGAGCTATATATATGACATATATATAGAGGGAATAATTCTAATTAAATTTGAGCTATACATATGGCATATAAGTGTTTCATCTCCTATTTCATGCCTTTAAATGCACGTCACGTGTATTGCATTTATTACTAAATATTTTATAAGGAAAAATTTAATACACGTGGCGTGCATTTAAAGATATGGAACGGGAGATGAAACACCATTTAGAATAGGAGATCCCGTCCCAAAAAAAAGAGGACTAAAGACAACAATTAATTACATCACCCCAGGTGATAATTATATATTTCTGGTCTAACGTTGACGAAGTTGAAGTGCAGACCACTTTTAGTGGTTTCAAACATTCTGACAATGATGAAAGATATTAAGAAATTAATGACACAGTTAATTACAACGCCACGTACATTGCCGAAGTGAAACTGCCCAAAAATAACATTATTAAACTTGGCTGTCTTGATCAAGGGTCCAAAAACAATTTTGTTGCCAGATTTAATTGAAAGCATCATAGTCTTAGTAAATTACATACCATTAAATTTACTATTATTCCACTGTAATATATGTTGTTGGCCATGAAACTGTACTATACTCATTTTGCAATAAAAGAAAAGAACAAATTCATTAATATGTGTCGGGGAGAGGTTATAAATTTCCTAAAAATTATAATGCTATAAAATATTTGATATTTAAGAAAAAAATGCATGTAAAATTCAAAAATAAAATGGTAAGATTTTGAAAAAGTGAAAAGTTTAATTCTATCTTATATTCTTTATAAGATTTTATTAAATGTGTTAAATTATAAGCATGTTAGTTAGCAAATACTTTAAAAACTTTAAATAATGTTTCACATATTAGAAGTTTCAAAAATATCTTAGAAACCCCTGATCTTATGAGATACTTGTAAAATATCTTAATAAATTTAACCGAAAGCTCACTAAACGTATAAGATGTCCGAAACTTCATCAAATCCTTATTAGTCGAGGAAACACTCGAACATACAACAACAAGCATATCTCATTTACCATCACAAAAACCACCCCAAAAAAAAAAAAAAAAAGAAAGAAAGAAAGAAAGAAAGAAAAAAGGACAACCCAATACTTATTCCAATCTAAGAAGCCAAACTAATAAATAAAGCAACATAATTACCAACATTCATACAATTTAATATCAACTCGAAGCCTAAAGTAGACATCTCCCTCAAATGCATCTGTCATCAAAGTAGCAACCCCTCTAACCATGAAGAAATCACCAGTGCCTCCAATGACCGAAATGTCCCTAGTCTTATTCAGCAACGGGTCAGCTCCAGCAAAATTCAATGTCCCCACATAATCACTGGAATTAAATAAAAATGAAAACCCGAGCCATGCATTGTATGTACTCTTTTGGTCGTACAAATACATGCCTTGAGCCCGACCAACCGGCGGCGAGTGGAAGTTGTTGTCTAGGGTTATTGGGTCATCAAAAACCACCACGTCGCCGAAATTGTACGGCACTGCCACGGCGGTCTTGTTGGCCCATTGCGGGGAGCCCACGATGGCGGAGGTGGCATTTTTGTAATTATTGCCGTTGAAAAGGACGTCGTGAAAGTAAAATAAGTGTTGCTGGCATGGGCTCCGAGGGCGGGGTTTGCGGCCCTGGACGGTGGCGGAAATGAGGAGGAAGAGGAAAAGGGTTACTAATTGTGTTTTAGTAGCCATAATTTGCATAAGCTGTATATGTAAGATAAGATAAGATGCAAAGGCTACTAACTTGTGTGGTGTAGCTTATGCATGGGTGGATTATATAGTGCTATGGGAGTCGGGGCCGGGGTTGGTGAGTGATTAATTTTTGGCCAAAAGTTAAAATTGATGTGACTAAGAAGTTATTTATTAATTTTTATGAAGTCTTAACACTTTTTAATATGAGATGACCCCGATTGGAATTTTGTGCTTTGAGATCTCATATGAAGGAAAAAAGAAAATTTGGATAAAATGCCCTCTTTTACATCCTTCGACATGCCTTTTAAGGTCAAAATCCTTCATGAATCCTAGAAGGAATCTTTTATATCTAAAAACAAAACTAAACACCATCATATATGTCCCTTTTAAATTACTTAAACCAATTTAAGTCAATGTCACTTAATTTGAATATTCTTGTGGCTCATTTTTCCTTATATTTGCATGTGACTAACTTGTCTCCAAGGGCCAATTCCTTTAGAGAAGACAAATAAACGCCACACCAACCTCCGAACTTGAAGTAATTGGAAATTTCAGAAACTTACCCAGAAGAAAGGGGTACTCATATATATATATATATATGAAAATTACTAATTATTATCCTCATGGTTTGAAATAAATTAACTCATATAAGTTTCCAAAATTATCTGGTTATTCATACCATTAGATTTTTCAATAGGAAAAGAGGAGATTATAAAGCTTACAACGTAATGCACACACTCACCATTTATTTCGAATTCATACTGTCCACCCACCATTATATCATACTTCATAACCACCACAATCTTGTCAAAAAAATATAACGGAATGGATAATTTGATAATTTTATAAATTTACAGGACTAATATGTATGTAATTTTTAAATTATGAGAACAGTATTTAATAATTTCTTAATCTAGAGGATAGTGAAATGTCATTTACCCTGTATATATTGCATATTCAAAATTTTCTACTTAATTAATGGAGAAAACACCATTAAACCCCTTGAACTATAAATGTTTTTGCACTTGTCACCTAAAATAAATAAATAAAACGTTTCAAATCACCATCTAAACTAGACAAATGTTTACAGTTTGCAACCTAATTTAATTTCTTGGTGGAGTATTCCGCTGGAGTTCATTCAAACACGTCGCACGTGTGAATCATAAAAGCAAAATTGTCTATTCAAAATTTCAAAGCACCTCACTCAAAATCGACAATAACAAAACCTAAAAATGCACTTTCAAGAACTCAATAATCCAGTGTTTTGGTGAATCCTACATGGATATTTGCTGGGAGTAGCCCAACTCAAAATGTAAAATTTAGCAAGTTAGAAGAAAATAGAAGTGCTTTTAAGTGGACAATTCTACCTTTATAATCAACATGAATGTTACGTGTAAATGAATTTCAGTAGAATATTCTGTCAAAAAATTAAATTGGATTATAAACTATAAGTGTTCATTTAGTTCAAATGGTCATTTGAAATGTTTTTTCGCTTTAGATAGTAAAATGCAAAAACTTCTATAATTTAGAGGGTATAATGTAATTTTCTTTAATTAATATCCTCCTTAGTCCTCAAAAAGAAGTGCAATTACACACGTCTCTTTAAGGAAGAATTAGGTGAGTCGGCGGGGTCCCAACTTAAGTCAACTTTCAAGTTCAACTTTGAGGTGTCTGGTTGAATTGCAAGTATTCTTTTTTTCCTTCTTTTTACAGTGTATAAATCGTAATTCGAATATATTTTTTCATAATCATCGTAACTACAAAACTATATAGCTCAAGTAGCTCAAGTAACAAAAAAATAAGGAATATAATATTAAAAATTATCATTAATCTATATCAAAAGTGACAGAAATTTATATTTTATTATAAAGAATGATTTTAATTAACAAACTAATTGTGACAAAAATGTATTTATATTGTCACTATATATTAACAATTAGTGAAACATGTATAATAACTAACTAATGACAATAAAAATCTTATTATCAAATTGTAAATTTATGATGATAGGCCTTTTTTTTTTGTCACATATATGTCACTGGCGGAGCCAAGGTGGGTGCAGCGGGGGCAGCTGTCCCCACTGAATTCCTCTAAATGATCTCTAAATATATGATATTTTTGTATTGTTCCCATTAAATAAAAATTTTGCCCCCACATTCTATCACCAACGAAAAAAGTATGAAATGGCTTGAAAATTGAAGTGTCCAAACCCATCTCGCATGCCCACATTTATCTTTTTATTCTCAAATCCCAAGCCATTTATATAATGCTCCTACTTTTATTTCTCTTTCTCTCTTCTTTTTTCCCATTCTCAAGTGCCAATTCAGTGATTTGTGTTTTTTTCTTTTTTATTTTCTAAGAATATTCAAGACTCGTCCAAGATTTTTTTCTTTCTCCGCAAGGACTAGAATATATGAGTCTTCAATTCCTTTCTTTCAAGTATAGCATTAATCATAGAGTCTTGATTTATTTCAATAACTTTGTGTTGTATCAATAATAAGTTTTATCTTATTTTTATTTGTTTTTTTTTATATCAATTTATAAAGCTTTTAGCTTTTGTATCATTTTTGTTTGTCTATTTATTTTATTTTTACTTCCCTAAGGTTTAGTGTAGAATCTTTATTCTTTAGGATGGAAAATTTTTGTAAAAAGAATTTTTAATAGAAGAAAAATTTTGTGAAAACCATAATAAAATATTTTTATTCTGTCGTGAAAATTTATTGTTTGTGTTATCTTATGAGGACTGAAATTGGAGATTGAGAGAATGGTGATGTATTTATCATTGACAATTTTACGAATTGAAAAAAATTGTACAACGATTTAAAAATATGCCAACACTGAACACAACATGAACAATTGTAATTACAAAATATATATTTTATTTGAATGTGTATAAGGTTACATATTGTTTTATATTTATTTTTATATTTTTATATTGTATTTTTGCCCCCACTAACAAAATTTCTTGGCTCTGCTACTGATATATGTGGTACTAGTTCAATAGTTCATGTCGAGAGTGACAATTTAAAATTTTAACTTTTGTCATTAATGAGCTATATAATGGCAATATAAAAGTTACTATCATTTAAAACATATTATTAACGACAAAATAGAAATTACTGTTACTTAATTTATACTATTAGTGATATTTTGTAATGTCACATAATTTCTTGTCACTAATTTTATTCTATTTTTATAGTGTGTCCCATATTTTGTTTCGCATGTATTAGAGAAAAAAAACAAAACAGTCTATTTTCCACATATCTTTGGCCTTTTGGTCGTCGACCATCATTGAAATGGTAGAAAAATATTCGAAACATTACCGTCTGGGGTTTCTCGTGCGGAAAAAAATAATAAATAAACAAATATTTGGATAGGGTGTTTTAAGTAAGATGATGTTTGGTTAACATATTTAAAATATTTTATCAACTCACTAATTTTATATGATATTTTGGAGCATATAAGACGTTATATCTTATTATAAAAATCTGTGTTTAAGGCTCATGGATAAAACAAGATATTGGGTCTTGTAAGATTAAGATGGTTAAAATTGAAGGGACGTGTTAACTAAAAATAAGTTAGAAATTCCTTCTTCTTTTTTATTCCCCCTTCTAAAAAAAAAAAAGCCTTCAAGATTTTAACGTCCTATGTTAGGAGCTTCTAAACTCCATTTATTAAAAATAAAATGCCAAATATTTTTTTAACATCTTATAAGGTCTTTAAAATATCTTGTAATATGCTTTTAAATAAAGAAATTATAAACTCACCCAAATCGAGATGTCAATGAGCAAATAGTGCCGTCTCCATCCTCCCATCCATTTAATAAAACACACCCTCCCCCGGCCCAGAAATGGGTATCATCACATGCCTCTGCGGGTATTCAGTATTTTTTTTCTTTTGGCAAAATGCAAAATCGTTCTCTAAATTTATAATTAAAAAAAAAAATCAATTACTAAACTATAAAAATGTCTTAAGAAGATCAACAGTCAATCAACAAATTCATCACTCAAAATCCTTACAATTAAAATTTAAAAAAAATACTAAAAATTAAACAATAATATAATTTAAAGATTAAAGAAATAACAGCCTATTGATGTAATATATAATATATTAAAATTTAATATTACAATATGAGAATATTTTATTTTATTTTATTTTATTTTTTTTCTTAAAAAGGGCCGGGGATCGTCCCCAATCTGATCTGAGCACCCCCCAGCGGTCTCGGACCCACCCCCTGTCTGGGGCTATAGGATGCAGCACAAACTGCCTTCGGCCAAAGGACGTCGCCCCCGCTAGGGTTACAGGCCCGCGCAACTGGGCTCGACGAATATATGAGAATATTTTAGTTATTTAATTATTTAACGAATAGGGGATACCAACGGACACAAATGGTACTATATCCACACCTACATCTATTTATAAATGGATAAAATTTCATATCGATACCCGTATCTGTGAATGACGTAATACCCTTAATATCCATCTCATATCAAATAAATATTTGTGGACACCCACGAGCATGGGTGCAATGGCCATCCCTTTGCCCAAACGCCCTCTAAATGGGTCCACCAGAGCATGAAAGCTTAAAACCCATGTTTTTTGGGCCCCAAATTGGATGTGAGACCATCAAAATTGGCTGGATCCTGGTCAGAGACTTAGACCAACCCATTTAACTTATTCAGACCGAGAAACAGTAATTGGGCTATGGCTGTCAACGAGGGGGATTTTACTCCACGTTCGACTAGAGCCCATTTTCAAATGTAAGTATCAGTAACCAATTACATTTTTTTTTCTTAAGAGAGACGATTAATATATTCCATTCTTAACATTAATATATCAAATCAATAATATTAAAGTCAATAACTAAGAAAAAAATTTCTAACAAAATAAATGGTACTGTATGATAGAATAAAAAGCCTCGCATGCATTTGGAGAGAATTGAACTTATGACCATAAAGTCATGAAACCAATTATAATATTTGATGCATCATATTTCGATTATAAATATCTGCAGTTGAGAATAAATGGATTGGGGAATTAACAACCCAATGTATTAAATATTTGAATCCAAATTGTAATGTTTTTTTTATTAAAATAATAATTTCATATTTATATTATTAATGAAAGTTCTTTAAATAAAATATGTTATATGTAATATTATAATTAGTAACTTAAAAACTTATATTTATAACGGTATTTTAATTATTAAAATAATATATATTTTTCAATATAATTTATTATTTAATAATATTTGGATCAGATTTTCTTAACAAATTCTGAATTTTAATTAAATTCGCATTAATAAACTAAATCCTATAAAATCTTGTGTCGAATTCAGATATAACAATCGGTAGTCGAATTTAAATTTAATTTATTCTAGGTTGAGAAGCAATGACAACCATTGATAGTGGAGTGAGTACTTTTTGAACTTTTTTGATAAATGATCATTATAATATACGTAGTGCACATATTTTGGACCTGAATTATTGTAAATAAAAAGCAACCAATTGCACTTTCTTAGTTTTGGGAAAAAAACAAATATATATTAAACTATTTATTTTGCCTGATAATGATTATGCTTTAAATGGAGTGTTAGAGAAACATAGAAGATGATACCCTTTTGAATTTAATTCACAATATTATGTATGAAAGTGTAAGTTTAGGACTGAAAATTCAATTATAATCAATTAATCATTCTTATCTTTTTTTATATTTCTCTAAGGATTGTTAAAGTAGCTGCATAATTGCATTTTTAAGCTATTTTAATTTTAAAAGAGAAAAGAAAAATTAAAAAAAAAAATAGTCACCTTTAAGTTATTTTATCATCGGACAATGTGCTCGCTCCCCTTTGACAGATAACACACTGCGCTCTAACAATTAGCTCAATTTCATATAATTTTACATAATTTGAGCTTAGTTCGAATTTTGAAAAAGATAATATTTCTCATTAGATTAATGTCACGTTTGGATCAAGAAATTTAGTGAAAAAAAAAAATACAAAGGAAAAAGACAAACATACAATTATATATAATAATGATAATAATAATGACCAACCCGCAGTCAATTAAGTGCAATTAATATGAACCACAGGTTGAGATTGTATAAAATATCAACCAACCCTACATCCTTGAAAATGTAAAGCCATTATTTCTTTTTATATTTAAATTGAGATTGTATTAACCGACCAGGCACTCAATAAGTGCAACCTAAGTTCTCTTTGTCAAAATTAAACATGTCATTAGCAACGTTAATGATTCATTTTGAAGAAAATTTCATGATTAAATAAATTGATTGGTCCACAATCAACCTAATGCGATTATTACAACCTATGTTTAATGTTGCAATATAATATAATATTGGGGTATAATGTAGTTTGTTGAAGAGAGCTAATTAAGTAATTATTTCCTTGACTTTTTGCAATTGCTAAATAAGCAGTGTAATAGCACATATTTGTTAACTTATTTGCTTGCTTGATATGTGATTATAATTGTAATTATCTCTTCCAACTTCAATGATGTGATGGATGAACTATTGAATTAAATTAGAAATATTAAAATTTTAACTAAATTTTAAGGTCAAAAAGTGAAAACAACTTATAGTGCCACTGCAATGATAATGAAAATTTGGTCATTGTTTCTCCAAGGATTTTCACGGTAGTTCATGTTTAAGGAGGTTTTGTTGAGCCCTCGTTTGGGGATGTCAACAAAACGGGTTTGTAATGGGGAGTGCCTCTCCCCAACCCTGCCCTTTTCATTCTCATCTCCGTCCCATGAAGAAGAAATGATTTTCAATGATCCTCATTCCCACTTCCTTTTCCATGGATTAGGAAATGGGTAGCTATTAATAAGTTAAAATATTTAGAAGTTCTACATAATACATTAGTTTTGACTTTGAAAACCATAATTTTGAACATTTAATTAAACTTCAACTACATAATAATAATATGATGATAATAGCAACATAAAGGAAGAGTTCAACATAGTTAAACAAGCATAATTTAGTTAAAATGTAACATGTGGATTGTGATTAAAAAAAATAGGAATTAAGATTTTTAGCATATATATCATATTTATGAGGGTATATTTAGAATTATCAATATACTAGCTGTTAACAAATACCCATCCACGATGAGGGAACTTAGATATCCATCCTACCACATATATTAAATAGGAAGAGAAAAATTCTCGACTCATCCTCACAGGTAAAATATTGTTCTATTCCCATTTTCATATATTTATAATTTTTTCACTTGGAAATGCAAAAGTTGAAAGCAGAAGTTGCAGCCAATACTTCTATGTTATTGGCATAAGAATTTCCCTTCCCTCCTCCCCCTCAAAAATAAAAGGCCTGTTTTCGAGCATTTAATCATATGTTATTATTCTCTACGTTACCATGGAGGAACCTGAAAGAGAATAATACATATAGAATGTACAGAGGCAGAAAAAAAAAAAAAAAAAAAAAAAAAAAAAAAAAAAAATATCCTCTCTCCTCATTAACCAAAGCATCATGCTTCATATTTTTCCTACAAATACAACATAAAATCTTTAGACTTCTCTAGATTGAACAAAAATCGAATCAGAACAAAAGGTAAATTATATTTATCTTTTTTTGTCCTATTTTGGTATAGAATTCAATACAACGAACAATTACAACAAAGTACGAACAGCAACCTTCCCCAACAAATACATAAAAGATATACAGAAGTATGACACTGTTATAACTCAAGATTTTAAGACAGCCGGAGAAAGATCATTAGTTAGAATCTCAGTTCTGTACACTAT
>JACFYI010000845.1:1131662-1146652 GCA_014898755.1 Handroanthus guayacan
TTCTAATTGTAAAGGTTCAAGTTCAATAACAAAAGATGAATATTGGGCCAACATAATGAATAAATCTTATTTAAATATTTTTATAAATATTATATATATGATTAATTATTCAATAAAAGATGCTACTAATTAAATTCAATTTCGAATCTCTAATGACTCGAAATTTTTAATCTCACATTCAATCAAATATTGCAATTATGAAAATTTATAATTGGATGCAGTTCATGAAATACTTTAGTTGATTAATAGTTAAAACCGAATATGCATATTGTTTCGAACTAAAATCCACCTCAATAACAGCCCTAACACACATTAAAGTATTTGTGCATAAATCCATAAGGCCTAAGATGCCGTTTCCAAAACTTATGTATAAATTGGACAACCAAAAAGTGATCCATAAGCCCTTTAATTAATTACAAATTTATCATAACTTAATCTTTTGTAAGGTTCCCACTTATAGGTCAAGAGACAATCTTTTCAGTTCTAACCCTAATTTAAGGATTCAACAGTAGGCTTTTGTCATAAAATGATACATAATTGTACATATTCTTGCTGGCATAGATTGTCTGTATTCTATAATATTCAGTTCCAAAGAGAACATGCGATCCTGTTTCTCTATATATTAATCAACAACACCTGTGACGTCGTCAGATCACAACCTTAATTACCTATTAATAATATTATAATTACATTTATGCAATAATTATATTAATTAAACCCCAGTTTAAGTACAGTTCAGCAATGTATTAAACCAAGAACCAAAGTACATGGCATCCATGTTATAAAATGGTTAAAAACCTGGATTTGTGTGTGCAGTTTCCCTAATTGGAAAGAACCCCTTTTGACATAAGTACAACACACTTTGAGGAGTGTGAAATTTTCTAATCAATTTTGCCAAGAGCTTTGGGAACAGTTACAGACATTAAAATGTGTACGTTTGAATTGGACTGCTATAATTAAGGCTGTAATTACTTGAACTACATGGGAGCTGTTTGTGTTTGGCATGGATCGATAATCTCCCATGGAAGAGATTATTTAATCCATAAAAGTTCGACAAAAGATTTGGAGTGCAGATGCTGTTCAGATATAACTTGTGTGTGTATATATATATGTGTGTATAATAATATATGCGTGACAAGGAATTGTGTCGTGGTATAAAAAGTATTTTTATTAATAATATGTATTAGGTGACAAAAACTTACATATCATCGTTGTCATCATTTGAATAAAGTGACACCACATCTCACTTTTCTTAGGAGATGTGCACGGTAGCGCATAGGCTTTTGTCTATCAGTTGACAGTATTTTTTTACCTAATAGTTGTTTAAATAATTTATTGTCTTTAGTTTATGTATTTAATCTTTACATTTAAGTAATAATCTTATAAATTGTCACTATAATCTGTTGACAAGATTTTCATTGTCGTTAGGTAGTCACTATACATATACTACAAAATAATCAAATTATGGCAACTATAAAATTAATAGTTGTAATAAAAATAGTAGCTAATGAACCAAAATTAGCAGTTCTGGTGAAAATATGAGCCAATGACCCAAAATTAAAAAAGTAAAACATCATTTTTCGTTGCTTATACCAAGGTAAAAAAATACCGCAGCATATGTATGTCATAGTGGATTTTCCACAACTTTTCTTTAAAACCATGCATTATTGTCGCCATGCAGGTGTAGCAAATGACTTTTTGTCAATGTTATTTTCTATTAACATCAATTTTCAACTGTGATAATTGTTCAAACTTCTTGCAGCACTAATGCATCAGTAAGTGTCAGTGGTGACTATATAAACACATTTTTGTCATTGTTAATTTGTTAAAATAATTTTTTTTATCACTTTCTACATAGAATTATGAACAATTTTTATAATGTCACTCAATTTTCATCTTTCATGCTCTAGTTTCTCTTTGTGCGTGTGTGTGTGTATAAATATATTAATTCTTCTAGCCAGTAACTTTTAGACATGTTTGTTTATATTCTTAATTTTGTGTCTCTTTTTGTTCAAAAATTATGTTTTTTTAAAAAAAAAAAAAAAAGCGAAAGGCACGATTTGTTCTTTTATTTTGACATACATGCTTATAATCATATTTGCAGTTTGCCAACATATCTACTCATACGTGGACGCATGCCCAGAGCAAGAATACCAATTTTTCTTATTCCCCCCGTTTTCGAATTAGAGCATATATAGCTCAAACGAAAACACAAATTGCTTGTAGTTTATTCTTGATCGGAAAAATATCAACGGAATCAGCTAATTGGTAAAATAAGAACAACCCCTAATTTCAGATGAACTTTAACAACTTATTTTACTTGGTTATTCTAGGAAATTCAAACAACTTCTCAAAAATCTAAGCTATTTTATATTAATTCAACTCAATGTCTCATCTAAAAATTCTACAATATTTTATATTCAACTAAAAATTTTAAAAAAGCAAGTACATATGGTACGTATATTATCATATTTTAAAAAACAGGTAAACCGAATTCACTTATAATTTTCGTATTATTTATCAAGTCGATCAAATATCAACTCAAATCAATATTGGGCTTTTTGCATAAACATTCTCTGTGAAATTTTTAATTGGCCAAAAACCCCCTATATTATTTTTATTAGCAAACATATCCTTTATGTTAATTAAACTTTGCTCACCTCATCCAACTCTTGATTTACTATTGACTAGGAGTGAATTTCTACTAATACCCCCATCTAAATTCTTCTTAAATCTTTTTTTTTTTATAATTAAGTCAAATCCGAAGTTTTTGAAGAAATGTAATCTTCTAAAATAAAATTCCAACTTTTTTGTGAAATTTAGTTGAGTTTTATCTTATTGAAATTTCTTGGATGTTGTTTGATTGGTTGGAGAGTTTCTTGAACATTTTTAAGGTCGCAAATGAGGAAACGGGCCAAGGACATTTGGTGGATAAGATTTTGGATAAGAGTGGGATGAAGGGAATTGGGAAGTGGACTGTGCATCAAGCAGTTGAGTTATCAATTATATTGCTGCTCCTACAATTGCTACTTCATTGGATAGCAGGTGCATGAGTGGATTGAAAGAAGTAAGAGAGGCAGATGCAAAAATTTTCAAGGGAGACAGATGAAGGAGGAGATTAACAATGTAACCCCCCCCCCCCTACATGGATAAGAAGTTGATTGATGATGTTAGTAAAAATAACAAAAGGGATTTTTTTGCTAATAAAAATAACAAAGGAGGCTTTTTATCAATTACAAATTTCACAACGGATATTTATGCATAAAGCTCTTCAATATAAGGGTAATTTTATCTTTTCACACCATTAATTACACAACTACTCTCAATTTCACAGGGATACTTATCCAAAAAGCTCAATCAATACTGCTCAACTTAAATTAAGTAATAATGTATCGCATATTCGCATTAGTGTGTTGTTTTGAAATTCATGAATCCTAATTCCACGTTTAACTGCTGAATCAAATAGAGTGGTAGCCCAATGGCCAATGAGAAAATAATAATGGAAATTTTTACATCAGATTCTCCCTTGTGAGTACAAAATTGAATGTCCTGTCAAACCGAAAAGGCTGCCCCTTAAATGATACTCTTTCTGCCCCATGCGTACCACGCCCATTACAATTTCATTTCTTCCCATTATATATGTGTCCAATCACACTCTCCTTTTCCAATCCCATCCACACCCACCCATTAATTCACGTCACTATTTTTTTCATGTAAATAATTATACTATTAAATCTTGTTTTATATTAAAATTGAAAAACAATTATAGAAATTTATCACTACAAAAAAAAAAACCCTTAACTAACAAAAAAATTCAATACAATTTAAGAAATCCATTACAAATTGTTCGATCACATATTCGTTGCAAATGTTTTGTCATTGATTAATTTTATAATGAAATTTAAGTCCATTTTGTGATGAGATTCTTCATCACAGACTAAAGAACTTGTTATAAAAATTAATTACAAATTCGTTATAAGTGCCATGATTCATATATAGTTTCCTCATATTTTAAATTCATGGAGAATTCACCATAAATCTGTTACAGGTATAATATATTTTTTAATAGAATTTTATCTAGCACAATTTTTCTATTTGTGAAACGCTGTTTTCTTGTAGTGTACAAGTTGTTTCACTTCTTTCAACTTCGTAGTGTCTAACATAAAATTGTCATTGATTATATATAATAAATTAGCCTAGTAATAACAAAAATTTTATTAGAAAATTATAATGACAAATTTTGTTGCCATAAATTTTCACCAACTATAAAGGGTAAAATTGCATCTTATCCTATATGAAAAACAAAATGGACAGAGAAAAAGATAAGCAGCAAGTTTCCTTGTATTCTTGAAAATGAATCTCAATGCTTCTCCATATAGGGATTAAAATTAGGGATGGCAATGGGTGGCGGGGTGGGTCCCGGGTCCTGCCAAACCTGCCCTAGATCCCACCCTGTTGCCACCCCTAATTAAAATGCACCCTTTCTGAAAAAATGAGTTAGCACCATAATTTATTGTTTTTTAAGGGGTTGTCTACCTATTTCGTTGTCTATGGGTAAAATACAATAGTAATAACTCATAAACTAGTTTTTGTTACTATTGATTTATATAGTGACAATACTAAAATTATTGTCGCTTATGAGATATCAATATTGACAATATAAGAGTCATTCACACTTAAAACATTTTGTAAATTCAAGGATTTTTGTTCTTAACTTATTTTTATGATTTTAACATGCATATGTACCTTCAATTTTGATCATATTAGTTACAAAATTGTCATTGACAACATCTTATAAGCTCCAAATTTTTATTTCATCTAAACATTTCAAATAACTTATCTGTAGAATAATATCTTATAACTTCTAAAATCATTTTATAAGATATATGAACTTATATAAGCTGTTTTAAATAAACTTAGCCGAAAATTCTCTTAGCAGCAAATTTAGAGTACACAACTATTGTCGCTTTTACATCCAGACATGGGAAAAAATTATAACAAAACATATTATAATTAATAACTAATTTGATATTTTATCATTAATACATTCTTTTTGTTTCCCCTTTTGGAAGGGGGACATGCAATGTGGCTTGTTAGTTGTGGAAGCACGTGTTGTCCATAAGCTTTACATTTTCCTTTCTATTACACGATGTTGTTGTTTGTGACTTTACAGCTTTATATATGTATATAATATATATATATATATATATATGAATAATGTTAATGTCATGTGCTATTCCATTTGCGGGCTAGGTTGCGTTGGATTTGGGCTTTGCATAACTGATTAGGGAACGATTTGAAACTTCATATATTTAGCATTGTAGAAATAGTAATATTTAAGCTAATAATGCTGATTAATACAAGATTATTCAGCTTATTAATTATATATTAACCACACTGAAAATCAAGTAAATTGATCTATGTCAAATTAAAGGACCTAGCTAGTGTTGCGTTATACTTTATAATTATTCTTCCACGTGAAGGCAATTAGTGTCCAGACACTATAATAACTCAAAAAATAAAAATAAAAATAAATGAGTGAAGATATATAAAATTATGATGGAAAAGTTACCACTAATTAGGCATTTCAGGTAATTGAAAATTATTTATCATAATTATAAGTTCAGAAATTAATAGTGATAAGAATATATTAGTTCACTATGAAAAGAGGATTTAGTCACCGGACAACGGTGATGACTCTTTCGGTGGTCATTGATCTGATCACCATGATGAACTTATTTCCTTAAACAATCATGTATAATTATTAATGAAGGTCATTATATAGGATATTTTTTGTTTCTAGGCTGAACAATCACTAAATCAGTCATTGAACTTGTTTGCTAATCAATATCACGACAAGAAGACACTCCTTTACTAACAAAAAAATTTGTGACGGATAAGATTTCCTTAAAAATACATGTTTGTGACGAACTTATGTTGAATTCCTAACGAATTTAAAAAAATGAACAAAATATATATGAATAATAGCATTTGTGACGAACTTGTAATTAATTTCTATAACAACTTTTTAGTTTGTGATGGAAAATTCCATCACAAATATCATGAGTGACAAAATATTAAATGACAATATGAAAATTGCCACTATTTAAACATAAAAAGTACCAAAAAATAATATTTTGTCACAAAAAAATTCTAACAAACTTAATAGTGTAAAAATGTGTTTATATTGTCGCTATTAACTATTAGCGACACATGTGTAGTGATTATCTAATGACGAGAAAAATCTTGTCTTCAAATTGTAGTGACAATTTTTGTTATCATTAGATTATCACTATACATGTGTCATTAATTAATTGTGTATGGTGACAACTTAAAAGTTAAAACACTACTTTTTGTCACTATTGAGTTATATAGAAACAATATGAAAATTATTGTCTCCTTAAATATAATATTAGTGACAAAATTAAAATCATTGTTACTTAATATCCATTATTGGTCGCAATGTTATATTGCCACATAATATTTTTTGTCACTAATATTAGTATTTTTTTTTTGTGTTGGACAAATCAAATACTAATGAATTTATAACGAAATAATTTGTGATAAATTTTTTAAATTTGTATTGAATTTTTTTGTTTGTCAATGAAGTATTTTTTTTTTTTTTTTTAGTGAATTTGACTCCCTTTTTTTTAGCGGTTAGTCAATGTTAATCGTCAGTAAAATATTCACAATCACAATTAAACATAAATCACATGATAATATCTTTTGTCACTAAAATTTATGTTGTGTCACTATTAATTAATAGTCAATAATAATTAAAAGACAGGGAAATAAATTTTTCCAGAGACAGAGAAACAAATTGAGATAAATACCTTAACAACACTCTCTAAAAAATGTTTGATATAATTATTAAAACATCTCATGTGGTTTGAATAATTAACATTACATCCCAACTATGAGTTTAGTATAGATAATTACAATTGGACCCTCTAAAAATTTTGAAATATTACAAGTAAATCTCTTAAATAAGAAGGTGTAATTGTAATTCAACGTAAATTGAAGGGATAAAATTATAATGCGTCAACTTAACTAACAATATATAGAAAATGCAAAGATAATTATTCAGAAACATTTTGATAATTAAGGAAATTCTCACAGGTGTAGAGGTAATAATCCCAAATAAATTTTAATATACGTACGTTATACAAAATTTATTCTCAATAGTAATTAATAATTATACTTTCTCACGTCATATATTAAGCTATAATTAGTTAAAGATTATAAAAATGAATAAAATTATAAAAAGCTTAAAGATCACAGAGAAAGAGTACTAGATAGGAAGATTGATTCGGAATGAGAAATGCTACATTGTGCAGACTGCAGAGTGCAGCAACCATAGATGCAGGAGAATTGGAGCTATAACATTTATATACATATATAATATATATGTGTGTGTGTGTGTATTTATACAAACCCCCTTTATAGACGGGCGGAAGAAGAAAATACTACGACTGAGAGTATCCAAGTACCAAAGCATTAACCAAAAATATATAATACGATGCCATACCTGATATATTCTTTATTTTATTTTATTTTATTTTATTTATTTCTTTTTTTTAATAAGTGATACGTGATATATTCAGTGGACAAATGGGGATGTCCCATGAAATGACCTGCTGGGTCAAAAGCAGCTGTTACTTTATCATTTCTTTCGTTTTACTCATTATTATATATGGTAACACCTATATTTTTCTCCTTTGAAATGATTTCTGTATATCAAATCAGTGCAATACAGACATTAATGCAACTTGTCGTCTCATTAATTTATAAATTATAAATTTATGAATAAATCATTGAGTTTGTCGTGATCAAGTATTAAATAAAATTGGATTAAGATAATTAATTATTTTATAAGTATGTTGATCCATTGTCTTAGTCGAATTGATCGATTTATAATTAAGAAAAACAAAGTAGGTCGTACAAAATGGTCATACATATTTGGTAAGCATACCTTTTTTTTAATTTGGTCGAAAACTCATAGCACGAGACTGATATGATTCAACGATATTAGGTTTAACTAATATTATACAAATCAAATATAAGTGACTTTGAAGTGACAATTTGTAATTCTTGTCATCATAGAATTACGAACGATCAAGTTTTCTATGTAAAACAGTGTACTGACCTGACTCCGCTAAAAATGCGCAAGTCTTGGAGTGAGAATTTTGTACTACCACTAGGGCAAATTAGCCTTTTCGCTTATTTATTTATTAAGTGCATTTTAATAAGAAATTTTGTTCTGAAAATACATTTGAAAGACACGTGAAAGACAGGAGCCAATATGTGAACATCATATCTCTCAAATATTCTCTAGGGAGTGAGACTAATATCGTTCTTGTAAATGATAAAGGCATAAAAAGAGACAATATCAATAATAATGACAGAAATGTTGTTAAACATAGGGTATAAGTTTTATTAAAATATAGGTCTATGGGCCCTCACTAACTGAAAAATTAATTTTATCTTGAAAAGAAGCCTTTAAATTATTGAGAATGAAGACCTTAAATTATTGGAAACGAACATGAAGGAACCCATTCATGTACAAAATTCATGCCTCTTAATGAACTTTCCAATGTTACCTCAAAAATAAATAAGTAAACAAATAACTAACTTTCAAACGTAGAATTACACCGCATATTATCAAATAATGCAAGTAATTACATTATATATATAATGGGGTATTTAATTAACTAATTAGAACATCACTTCAATCCTCCTTCACAAATAACAGGAATGATCACACTTTACCTTCTAAATTATGCACTTTTTTTTTTTTAACAGTGGGCTTCCTTCTTCTATGAGTCGAAGACAGCCTCGAAGCGCCAAACGAACTAACCCTACCCAAGCCTTTGAGAATCATCCTTATTGCTAAGGTTTTCACTTCACCAACCAAATTATTTTTCGCCTCACATAATCATTCTGACTTTTAAAATATTTGCACATTGTCCCCTAGATCAATTTCCAATAAAATATATAAAAAATTATGTTCGCAACATATCCTGTAACGTGCACGGCTATTTTAAGTGAGGAAGAAATATATCTCTTTATCCTCTGAACTATGTATTCTTATACTTTATTTCCTGAATTATGTATTGTAGATAGGATATTCCATAATATTATACTGGAAGCTGGTCAATTGGTGGCAATGTGCAAATATTGAGAACTTGATAGAATCGTTTATGCAAAAAATAATAAAGTGTAAAAAACGTGTATAATTTTGGGTAAAGTGTAATTTTTCTGAAATAATAATACTATTTTGGCAGGCTATATCATGTCAACACCTGCCACGTTTTTATGGCCCTCATTTTTCTTGTTTACATATACTATTCTTTCTTGAAGCAAGTTCTTGGCCAGTTTATTTATCAAAAAAAAGTTCTTGGCCAGTTTCTCTCAGTTGTCAATCCTCTTTCTACTGTCTCAACTTTCAATCCAAGTTTACAGCACATCGAAATGGAAACTCTTTCACTGCTGCATATACTGTTGTGACAACTCATACAATCCCTTGTCCTTGTTTCCAAACAAATCCTTAACTACTGTTTGGTGGTACTTTCAACAAAAGAATACCCCTTTAAAAAGAATATTTAATTTTACAGCTCAAAGAAGTTTTTCTAATTGGTTATACAAATTTATTCCTCGTGCTCAGAATGAGAATTTTCTACTTTGAAATAATTGGAATTTTGGTCTCTTTGTGCATGATGATGGGCTGGCATGCTCCCCTCCGTATGGATTGCTGACGGAGGAAAACCCCAGCAAATTTGTTTGTTCTCAAGTATTTTTTGAACACCATCTCCTAGATAAATTAGAATTGGTTTTTTTCTTTTCATAGGATAGATACAGAATTCGATCATCATTCCTTACTCCTATTACTACTCTGACTTCAGGAAAAACCAAAAAAAAAAGAAAAAGAAAAAATGTATTTCGTGATGTTTCAAGGCTTTGCTATAAAAGTTTTTCTTATTTATTATTAATTTTATATCTTAAATAAAATGCCTCCAAATTAACTTTTAATTAATTAATTAATTTATTTATTTATTCTCGTGAATGATGCAAAAACTCCTTGATTTATACATCACAACAGTGTGTTAGTACTTCTTTTATTGGTTCCCAGTTAGTTCTCCTCATGTGGGCACTCTTGACATCTAGAATTTAGCTATGAAAGGTTCATATGTGGTATTATTAGTTTTGAACCATGACAAACTAAAATTGGATTGAATATTATTAGTTGTAGCCCTTCATTTATGAAAGATTTTTCTATTTTATTTCAATTCTCCCATTAACTTCTCTACATGAATAATTAGGTCTATAAGTATTTCTCTAGTATAGGATCGGATCCAACCGAGCTTGAAGTTCAAAGTTGAGATGATCAAAACTTAGAATCTAAAATCATAAATTTGGATCATTGAGATTTCTCAAGCAATATGCTTCAACACTAAAACTAGTGTTTGAAATTTCGTCTAGTAGAGACTAACAGAGTCGATCCATTTGTAGAACGTGAAAACAATCTGTCGAGTTAGGGGTGGAACAAGCTTGAAGTAGGTCCTAATCCAGAAATCAAAGAAAGATCGCTAAGTGTTATTGGGGGCGATCTCATTGCTCTCCGATGCTCAAGTCAGATTATAAACACGATTTTTGTTAAGATAACTATCAAATACATATTTTATCCCAGTAAATTTTCAAGGTATACATTTATACTACTCTATTGACATGATCCTGTATGATCTATCCTTGATTCCAAGATGAGAACATAATCACTAGACCTACAACTATGAAGTTACATCGGGTCGCAAGTCGGGTGTTGAGTTTGCTTGCGCATGGTAAAAGATGCAAATCTCGTATGTAGAGTATTGCAATTCAACCCCTGCGGGGCACATGCAATTTCTTCATGATATGTGGAATACTAACACCAGAAGTAAAGATGCAGCAAGTGAACTAAATTCAATAAATATGTTGTAAACCAATGAATGTAACAAAATTCAAAAATTTATATGTTATTGTCACTTGTCAAATTATCCTTGGTGATATGACTTAATCTCAATTGTTTAGCTTTAATGATATAAGCCCAGATGCTAAGACTCTTTAAGCATATTTTTAATATTCCCACACCAATACAAAAGTCAAATGAAAAACTAGAATATCAATTAGAATCCAACAAACGTAAAATACTGTGGAAATAGTTTTCAAAATTTTCAAGGTATGTATCTATACTATTCTACTAATATGATCCTGCATGGTCCATCGTCGGTTCCAGAATGAGGACATAATAATTAGATCTACAATTGGGAAACCGAATTAGGTCTCAGGTCGGTTGTTGAGTCTACTTGCCCATAATGAAAGATGCGAATCTCGTACATAGAGTATTGCAATTTAGCCCCTGGGGGGCATTATGCAATTTTCCATGATATGCGGACAAGTAATACCAGAAGTACTAAAGATGCAGCAAGAGAACTAAATTCAATAAATATGCTGTAAACCAATAAATGTAACAAAATTCGAATATTTATATGTTATATCACTTGTCAAATTATCCTCAGGGATGTGACTTAATCTCAATTGTTTAGCTGCCCAGATGCTAACACCCTTTAAGCTTGTTTTTAATATTCCCACATCAATACAAAAAGCAAATAAAAAACTAGAATATATAATTAGAATCCAGCAAATGTAAAAGATTCTGCAAATTGTTTTCAGAATTAGATTTGCATGTTTAATAAAGTAATATATAAAAGGTTAGTGCTCAATTTAGTATAGACAATTAAGTACAACCAGGAGATATACCTAAACCTTTTTCTCCTACATCTTCTAAAGTTTTAGGTATCATACTATATATAATGGCATCATTAAATTCCTAATGTCGGAAAATTAGCATTAAAAAATTCATTATTTTTCCCAAAATACAGCATAATGGTACACCCAGCTGGTGGCTTATTTCCATCCAAAGCACATGAGGGGACGAGCCAGCACTTGGCTTTTGACTGTTCAAGAATCAAGAATATTTAACAACTATGATAATTAATAATTAATTATTAAAATCAATGACCAATAATTAAAGGTAAGTTTATATATACTAAAATAATTTAGCAATATTTAAGGATGTCGATAAGGACCAAACTTTGTACTTAAGCTTGCATAATTAATAGCTATAAATTAACCTATAAGAAACTTCAAAAATTAATTAGCAGATAAATATAACGTCTTGTCATGGAGCATTAGTTTATATTCTTGTTTGTTTAACCATCTCTCCTTACATACAATAACTAATAGGTGTTATAAAATAATAAAATATGACAATTATTCTAAAGTGAAAGGTGTATAATAAGTAGAATAGAGAACGAATTTGATATAAAAAAGGAATTGATTCAACTAAATGAAGAATGGAAGAATTAAAATGCTCACTAAAATTGTTGTGTATTTTGCATTACATTTGCATCATATTTATAGGCAAATTCTCAAACACTTTATTAGTGCTAAGAGGGCCATCGTGTTAAGTGCATTATTTAGTGCATTATGAACATCCATTATTAAGTGCACCACATGGACATCCATTATTATGTTGAATGCACCACATGGACATCCATTATTCATAATACTCCCCCTTGGATGTCCATTACACAGAGAATAAGCCTCGTTAAAACCTTAATAGGAAAAAACCTATTGGGAAAAAAAAATCCTAGTGAAGGAAAAAGAGTACACTATTTAAAGTGTTTAATCAAGTACTCACTCCCCATATTAAGAACACGTTTTGAAATCTTTAAGTTGACGCATCCCAATTCTTTTCACCAATTTTTCAAATGTTGAAGTCGGAAGAGCTTTGGTAAATAAATCTGCTAGATTTTCACTTGATCTGATTTGTTGCACATCAATCTCTCCATTTTTCTGAAGATCATGTGTGAAGAAAAATTTTGGTGAAATATGTTTGATTCTATCACCCTTAGTGTATCCACCCTTTAATTGAGCAATGCAAGTAGCATTGTCTTCAAATAAAATCGTAGGAATTTCTTCCTTAGAGGATAATCCACAATTCTTTCGGATGTAATGGGTGATTGACCTTAACCAAACGCATTCTCGGCTCGCTTCACGAATTGCTATAATTTCGGCATGATTTGAAGAAGTGACAGTAATTGATTATTTCGTAGACCTCCACGATATAGCAGTACCGCCATAAGTGAATAAGTACCGAATTTGAGATCGTGCTTTATGTGGATCAAAAAGATATCCGGCATCAGCATATCCAATCATCTCAGGAGTAGATTTATTGGAATAGAACAATCCAAGATCAGTTGTTCCTTGGAGATATCGAAGAATATGTTTGATCCCGTTCCAATATCGTCGTGTGGGAGAAAAACTAAATCTTGCTAATACGTTTACAGCGAATGATATATCAGGCCTTGTACAATTAGCAAGATACATGAGTGCCCCAATTGCACTAATATAAGGTACTTCAGGACCAAGAAGTTCTTCATTTTCCTCTCTGGGACGAAAAGAATCTTTGCTAACATCAAGTGATCGGACGATCATTGGTGTACTTAATGAATGTGCTTTATTCATATGAAATTGCTTCAAAACTTTAGTAGTATAATTTGATTGATGAAGAAATATCCCATCTTCCAGATGTTCAATTTGTAAACTAAGGTAAAATTTTGTTTGTCCCAAATACTTGGTCTCAAATTCTTTCTTTAGAAATTCAACTGCTTTGGAAATCTTTTCAGGGGTTCCAATAAGATTCAAATCATTAACATAAACTGCAATAATCATGAAATGTTGTCCATTTTTCTTGATGAAAACACATGGACATATTGGGCTATTTGTATAGCCTTCTTTAATCAAGCTTTCACTTAGACGATTATACCACATTCTTCCAGATTGCTTTAAGCCATATAAAGACTTCTGCAATTTTATGGAGTAAATTTCTCGAGAATTTGGATCATATGCTTCAGGCATTTTAAATTCTTCAGGGATTTTTATGTATATATTTTTGTCCAATTTTCCATATAGGTAAGCTGTAACTACATCCATCAAATGCATATCAAGTTTTTCATGTACTGCCAGGGTCACAAGATATCTCAACGTAAACGTATCCACTACAGGTGAATATGTTTCATTATAATCAAGACCCGGTCTTTGTGAAAACCCTTGTGCTACAAGTCTTGCTTTATATCGCACAGTTTCATTTTTCTCATTTCGTTTTCGCACAAAAACCATTTATATCCTACGAACTTTATACCATTAAGTGTTTGGACTACAAGTCCAAAAACTTTTCGTTTAGAAAGTGAATTCAATTCAGACTGAATTGCATCTCTCCATTTTGGCCAATCACTTCTATGCCGACATTCCTCAACCGATTTAGGTTCATGATCCTCAATTTCTTTCATAATTTCAAGTGCTACATTGTATTCAAAAATATCATCGATAATAGTTTCAACTCGATCCCAACATTTTCTTGTAGTAATAAAATTTATAGAAGTTTCATTTTTATGATCTTCAGGATCTTGAAACTTGTGCTCTTCAAGAGTTAGATATTGTTCTTCAAGAACTTGAATTTCATCACCAGGGATCTCATGGAGATCTTTATTCGTGTTCAATTCCTTTAGTTGAACATTTTGACCAATCGATCCTCTTTTCTTACGAGGATTTTTATCTTTGGAACCAAGAGGTCTACCACGCTTCAGGCGTGCTTTAAGTTCATTTGTTATAGCACTTGTATATTATCCTACTGGGACATCCAATTTAATTGGTGCATTTCCTGCATGAATATGCCATTTTGTAACTCTTCTGGAGTCGGTAAATGCATCAGGCAATTGATTTGCAATCTTTTGCAAATGTATTATTCTTTGAACTTCAAGTTCACAAGATTTTGTACGAGGATCAAGAAACTCTAATGATTTTATATCCCACATGATTTCTTTCTTTGGTTGTTTATTTTCTTCCCTCAATGCTGGGAAATTAGATTCATCGAAATGACAATTTGTAAATCT
>JACFYI010000845.1:1168864-1185926 GCA_014898755.1 Handroanthus guayacan
GCAAAGTGCAATTTACTCTTATTTAAATGGGGTTCTCTTTTTGCGTGACAGTTTTCATTAAATACAAGATATTTGGACAATTTTGCCCCTATATGAACTTTAGATAGACGAGGGCGGCTCAACCAATTTGAAGGCCTTAGGCGAGATAGAAAATTAAGGTCTCACTATAAACTTCTTTGATGTTAATCTTTTTATAAGAATTACAAACATATATAGCAAAAGATATGATTTATTTGTCATTCTCTTTCTTTAGTTCTCATATATAATGGAAGAAAATACAAACTACCATATGTAGACATACCTAAGTATTTGCTAGACACAATTTTGAATCTTAAAATACACTCGTAACTAATGTCTGATGCTCATAAAAAAAAAAAACAAAGAGTAAGATATACAGTAATTAGATAAATTTTATAAGAAAAATAACAGTAAATGCTAGCTTTAAGAATTCAAAGAAATAAATGGTTTGAATATGAAGATGAATAGTCATCCATCCTTATTTGAATGTGATAAAAAAATAAAAATTGTTATAATTATTAGAAAAAGGAAACAAAAGTTACCTTACAAATAGAGTAAAATGAATAATCAGCAATGAATAGAGACTTTATTGTCTTATTTATAAAATATTCTAAAATTTTTAAAATTAAATAGGCCTCCAATTTAGAGGCCCTAGTCCATACTTTTTTAGGCCTAAAATATAAAAAGAAAACCTTATGTTTTTTTAGTTTAAAATATCTTTAATAAAATAGATTTTTTTTTTATTTAATGAATAGGTCTTATTACATATATATATACACACATATATGAGGCCTCTGATTTTTTGTAGCCCTAGGTAGCCACCTTTCTTGTCTAAAGGTTGAGACGCCTCTGTAGATAGACCTGAAAAAGAAGAATTTTTCACCTCAGTCTAAACACACTTCCACTTGAAAACATTATATGACTTATGGATCTTTGTCCTAGTTCAAAAAATAAATTATTAAAATAATTAGATAAAATAATATTTTGTAAGTTCTAAAATATTAATAATGGTAATTTTATAATTAATATATTTTTAAGATTTCAAATGTAAGTTAGAACTATTTATCCTTCCAATCCAATTTCAACAATGCATTTTTTCATGTCAAAAATTAAAACTCATTAAAGCCCATTCACTTCGAAATCATTAAAAAGTATTCGGTTGTTATATTCAATAAAATGAGAAAATAAACAAAGTATGAGAGAATGATCGTACAAAATTATTAGATTTGAATAAAAAATTCAAGTATATATCTTATACTATGATAAAATGTATCATGTGAAATTTTTTTTTTTTTTTTTTAAAAAAAGGACTAAAACTAAAACTACATGATAGAAACCATATAAATATACATATATATTTGAATTTTTCTATTTTAAAAATTATTTTTGTATCAATAAATTGATGTGATCCCTCAATTAGTAATAAATTAAAAGGGATCTTTACCTGTGATCCCTTGAGTATATTACCAAAACACCCTCCAAATTTTGAGTAATTTTTATTGTATCCTTTACCATTAACTCGGCTAATGCATCATTATAATTACATTCCCCAAATTAAAACATAATTATAATTACACCTCTTTGTCCAAGAAAATCATTTGTATTGTCTCAAAATTTTTAGAAGTGTAACTATAATTATCAATTTATTGAATTAACAATAGGAGATATGATAATAATTATCCAAGCTTTAGAAAATATTTTAGTATCATGCGAAATGCCTGATGTTTGACGTTATTAACCCTTTTTATTTTTGAGAAATAATTATCCCTAAATTAAATGTTGGAAATGTTTACTTTTGTTGTTCCTGTCACTAGAAAGTAAACCACGTCAAAACCCACGAATGTACAAAGAAACAGAACACTTACTTCTTAGCAATAACAGAAAATAGCCAGTTCATAAGAAAAATCAAACACAAATCACTTTTCTTTTTCAAGTTCCTTATCTCAAATATCAATTACATCAGAAACACTGCATAATGAACTTGTGTGGAGAAATCAAACTTCTACTTTCATGTAAGGTGGCCACTAGAAAGACTAGAACCCAGATCATGCAACTTATGTCCATTCTCTCTCACTGATATCCATGCATGAGTCCCTTGCTGAGATAAGAACATTAGAAAACCTCGTACCAAAACTGATGTGAAGAATTGTTGCGAGATCAGCAAGTTGCCAAGGGGTCCCTATTCAAGACACTCGTTTCCATCTTAAGAGCCGCAACTAGTTGACCTTCTGCATTTCTTCCGACCAGAAACAGATTACTATGGTTATACTTACGAACCACATTGATTGCTCTTCTGGGCCATTGCTTACAACTGACCAGTGACCACAGTCTCTTCGAGTCTGATTGAACCGTCTGTTGATACTTTTCGCTTGAATTCTGCAAGAAATACTTCGTCGTTTGGTCTAGCTTTGAGAGAATACACATCTACATCACTAAGACATCAGGTTTGAAAACTGTCATCTCCAGAAAAAAGAAAATTCCAGACAATATGAAAGTCTTTCTATGCCTATTACATGGTAGTCGGGATTGTCAATTGTGTCTCTGCAGCAGCTTCATCAAACAGACAACACTTCTTAGATTTAAAGCCCACACACAGGCCCATCCAGCAACAAAATGTTGAAAATGTTGGTGAATATACATCATTTGCAGCCTCTATCCTCCTAAACTCTATCAAAACTGTTGTCTCATTGCGAGAAAGACGTTTACTGATCTAGCTCATCTTTCATGAGTCAACCGAAGACGTAAAGATACCAGAAAATCTCCAACCTATAAAAGAATACCAGACAGTAAGTTAACAGCAGATGTTGGGGCAACGATTTATCAAGCTTTCTTGAAAGCCATATCAAGTACACCCATATCAGGTATAAAACAACAAATGTAGTAGAAAAATCTTTAAAATCTTATGTCTCTGATTTTGCAGATACATAATTACTGTCTTCATAATAATAATCACTATATCATCAATATAAGGTTTTAATTTCGATTTAACAGAAAGCCAACCAAATAATAACCACGCATCTGGTACACCATTCTCAGAAGTCTTTTGTCATTGGACATGTAAATGCTTTCCTGGAACAGTAAACAAGACATGACCCAAACATGCCAATTTGCATTATGATCCATATTTACAATGCTATTAGCTCATGCATAGGTTGCTGCTTCTTCGTTGAGTACTTTTTGAATTTACCTGTAGGTTACATTTTAGATGCATCTTCTCTTGATCGCTTGTGACACCATATTTGGAACAAGAGAAAGATAACTCAATAGATGGAATTTGACCAATTTTAGTTCTTCATGCAAAAATGAATTTTGGCATGATGCATGTGATCTTTTAGTAAATGTTTCAGAATATTACTTTCATGCATAATCACATGGCTGGGTCCCAGGTGTTATAAAGTTTTGAAAGCAGCCATTAGCTAAGAAGCATCCTACATGGAGTTGTTGTTGGGTCACATTTTCAAGACAATGAAATGTGGAGTGTCAAGAAGTTTCGAAAGAAAGACATTGGACCTACTTCTTAATCACTGTTCAACTCAGGATCCCAAATGTATCTCAAGACGAAAGTCAAAGACAACTGGAGTTGCAAACTCACGAAAAATGATGTAAGGGAGCTTGCCTACCTCTGAATCTTCACTTCTCATGACTTTTCCTTGATTTCCAGTAACTTGGCAAGTATGCTGATACACTAAATCGACAACCAAAAAATTTAACAAGATTTTGGCAATCCCTCTCCACTATCTGGTCATTGTCTGCTGCACTTAGATGACCCAAGTAAGTCTTTCCAGCATAAATGTAACTGAGCTGCTGCCACAAGAGCACACTCAAGCCAATGCCCACTGAAACACTAGCAATAAATAGATAAACAAGAACAACTCCTCTCGCGGGTAGGAACACAGCTGATCTCAAGAAAGCAAGAATTTTGTCTTTTAAGACTCCAAAAATCAACTCAGCATTAACAAACCCACTCAATTTGTTGTCAGGCATATGGTCTAGATGTGGCCAACTATAGAGTGCAGCATAGGAAGTCATAATAGCTAGATAAAGTGTACTGATGACTGCAGATACGAGAAAGAGAATAAAAAACCGATGATTTGCAGCACCTACACAGTTCCCAATCTGCATATAATCAAGGAAATGGATGATTATGGATGAATTTAGACAAAATTATAAATTGAACATAGTTTCACCAAAAAAAAAAAAAGCCAACTTTCAGAACTCTTATTTATTCCACAACAGGGTTAATCGAATAATATGGTCTGCTAATAAAAACAATAATGAGAAATTACAAGGATGCAAACTTTTGATCAAGAGTAAATATGCCTTGGTGACCATAGAGCCTCTCAATTGTTTCACCTTTTAAGGTTTTATTATGTTTCAAACGTTGTACGGTACGGATCAAGCGTATTTTAGTGTTTTTAGCTTTGCAGCAAATTTTGGTTATGAATCTAGTTAGAATTTCTATTATCATTTAATTTCTATTTGGAGTATTTGACAATCTGGGATGAGTTAGGATTAATTAACTAGTGGCTTCCTAGTGCAATCTAAGTCCTTTCTCAGAATACGTCTTTAATGTCTCCACATCCCTCCGTAATCATCTTTGTCATAACAAAGTGATGAGCATAGCGAACAGACATTGTTTATGTGCAATTGATCCAACAATTCCTAATCCAAAAGATTTGCTCCAGTATTCTCTTCCTCATTTCTTTATTTTACTACTATAGTCTTTCTTTTACCACCCCTTTTTTGGTGGGGGGAATTCCAGCATTTTCATTCTCTTTAATTCTGAGGATGGATGGAGGCAATTAGAAAAAAGTCATCCATGGAGTAGGGTAGAGAAAGTCCACCTTAGCTAAACATGCTAAAAGGCCTAGCTCCAGTTTGAGAATTACTCTATTGATAGTTTATGCCTCCAAAGTCAAATATCAAAATTTTTCATTATAAGTTGAACATTCCCATCCTTTCCCAAAAATACAATCATACAAAAATAGCTTCAAACAGCGAAGCACCAGGTCGGGCTACACTATATGCAATACCAAATAATTGGATTTAAAAGAAAATGGTTTACATCACTTAAAACATATTAACACAGACTTCCGCATGGCATCCCACCATCGCAATTATTGGCAAGTTCACATCCCTTTCTACATTTAAAAGTGGAAATGTGCTCATAAGAGCAGAACTAATACCATTTAATGCACCTGAAGTCTGAGTTCTATAACAACTTAAAATAATTAATTTTTCCTTTTCTGATTAACAAGAACAATATGTTCTTTACCATTTAAGGGGAACAATTAAATTAAGGAATAAACATTTTCCTCCAAGTAGTGGACAATGATCAAGACTTACAAAAGGGCAGTGATGATCCATGTCCAATATGCACATCCCACATGAACGGCAATGGTGTACCCTAGGTGATTTTGGCTTTGAACAAAAGTGACAGAAGGTATAGTTCTCCAGTCCACCTTTCCCCACTGTCGGATAGCTACCCCAAAGTATCATCGATGGAGGACCAGCAGGTCGTAAAGCCGCCATGCAAAATAAAGATAAAGTAGATATGGACAATATCACTGCTATTATTAAGTTGAAAACGCCACAGAAGTAACTAATTGAGAAGACTACAGGATAAACAGCCCATATGCCACCACCTGCATCACCAATATCAATTGAATACAAAATATACCAAATCCCACAAATCAAGAAGAACATTGATGGTCAGCCTAGATTAAATGACATAGTTAGCATCAGTGAATCACTAAGAAATCAGACATAGCACCTCTAAGCATGATTATAGAGATCTGATCACTTATGTCTGTCTGATAAACACACATTTTAAAGAAAATTCAATTTTTCTAAGCTAATATGTCATAGAACCAACCAAAAAATTTCTTCCTTTTATATGGCGGAGGTACGCATGAAACTGATTACAAAATTCAGAAAAAAATTCAAAGCATAGAATTCGTTAAAAATTAACATTTGACATTTTATATGGAGTTAAGTGCCAAAGGATCCAAGTAGTTAGAATCGTTAACAGAAGGGACCATGTAGCATTTGCCAGAAACAATAGATACAAAAATGCAAACTACAGGCTAGTAATGTTCAATTTTTTCTTATTTTGTACAACAGAATCAAGAATGTCACATTGGCAAAGTATTAAACTGTCCCATCTGCAATGGTTATATTCAAATGTGTAGGATGCAAAAAATCCATTCGAGCATGTCTAATTTTTAGCCGTCAACAGGGCAAATCAACTAATCAAGTATTTTGAGGTTCGAGTAAATGAGATTTAAGAAGTACTTCTCTATGAAATCACAAAGAGCAACTTGAGGTGAGATAGGAAGAAGGCTTCAACAGTATTAACAAAGGTATGGCCGTGCTTACATATGAAGAATAGCATGAATAACAGAACGATGCTAACAAAACACCGGTCACGCAACCGTCTCAATCTGAAGTACTTGTCATCAATTTTTGCTGCATTTTGCTTCGTTATAGCTCCACACCAGCCACATTTAAAAACAGGGGCATAAGGAGAAACAAGAACGCGAAGTCCACAACCCCAACAAGTTGTTTCAAGATCCACATCAACAGAAGCCGGGGGATTCTCCTCCTGCATTTTAGCATAAGAATAAGCAACCAAGCATGTATGGGCTTGAATGCGAGTGTTTGGGTGCATTAAACAGGTGTCACGCAGTCAAAAGCGACCTCATACTTAAGGGACTAAAACACTCATTTTCCTCTCATAAACAGTCATTTTCCTCTCATTCTTGTTCAATAAACATTAACACAAAGAGACTTGGTACATCTAAACAAGAACAAGAAACTACTCAACGAAGTTTGGGGACAAATTCTCGAAAATCTCGAATCCTAATACCATTTCGTTATTCCCTATGCAAGACAAAGTTGAGTAACAGCTTGCAACTGGCCAGCACAATATCTATCTACTTCCAAACGAATAGTTGCAATACCACGAACTAAAATTACATGCAAACTTGAAATACTGGTCAACGCATTACATTCCACAAATCCTTCATGGAAAATTCATGCCTAAAAAACAGCCAATTTAAATAAAATAAAATCCAAAAAGGATCAGCTATATGGCTTAGGATTCTTTCGAATTAAGAATACAAACATCCTAATGGGTCATACAAATTACTATATGAAAAATTACGAAATATATTATCCACCACATAGGTGTCTTTAAGGCGAGCATTACCCCCTTAACGACGTCGTAGTTGGAAGAGCTGGGGCTGGCGGGCTTCGCGAAAGCCATGCTTCCTCCCAACAGGAGCCAATCACCCAAACAAATCCGCCCCTTGAGAATACAAGTGAAGGCAAAGAAAATTCAAGAAATTGCAGATTGAATGGAAATTTTCAAAACAACCCTTGACCCAAATAACAAGTAATATTAGTCCTCCACGCGGAATCAAAATCAAGAGATTAAGGCCTGAAAATAGAGTGAAAAGGGATGAGTGAAAGAGAATCAAAGAATAATGGGAAAAAAAGAGAGAATACAAGAACAAAGGAATTTTTTCTTTTTCTTCTTTTCTTTTGCTTTTTTGCTTTTTTTATTTTTTATTTTATTTTATTTTTTCCCCTATATGTTACTTCCTATAAAATTGAATTTATAATTTAAGTCAACAAAATATATTATATTATAACAACCCTATAGTCTGAAGATGTGCCAAATATTGTACTATTTCTATAGCAAAGGGGTGCACAAATGGCAGCACTCATGTTATTGTGATAGAAAATATTTGTTTTGTTACTTGTGTGGTATGATAAAAAAAGTAAATTTAATAAGTTGGTGGCATTTAGGTGGTTTGATGCTGAGTTTTTATCCCCCAGGGCAGATAGATCATTCGTACGAGTCTCATCAGAGGTAAGGAGATCAAGTTGTCAACCTTGATTTTCTTTTTAAGATTAAAAAAAAAAGAAAATTCTATTGATAAGTCGTATGAAATATAATGATAATTGATTCTATTTAAATATAAAGTTTCTACAGAAATGGTATTTGATAGGGTATTTTTTTATTGAAAAACAAAAGATACATAAGTAGGGATGGCAATAGAGCGGGGTGAGACGGGTGGATTTTTTTAACCATCAAAACTTGCCTCGCCTCGCCACTATTCACACCTGTTTTTTTAAAATTAATAATTAATGAAATATTATTATAAAATCTTATAAAATTATTTAAAAAATACATTATTTCAAAATAAAATGTACATGAAAATCAATCAAATTTAAAATTACCCAATAGCAGAATTTATTTATGAGTTTTAGTGGTATTTTTTATTTTATATTATATATAAATATTAGCGACTATATATTATAATATATATATATATGTAGCGAGGTGGGCACGGAACAGGTTTAATGAGGCTGATTTTTTAACCCGCCCCATGGGAGATGGGTATCTGCGAAGCGTGGTGAAATTGCAATCCCTATATATAAATGACTAGTCGCAAGTATAAGATCTCCTTTTAGGTATGAATGTAATCGTAAAATTTATCATCACCATAGATATTTAGTTTGATTTATAATCTAAATGATAAATCTATCACTACAGTCTACAGCCCACAAATCTCAACCAAACTGAGATACCTCGATAATAAATATAACTTACGTACGAAACTACTATCACAAACGATTTGAATAATTGAGTCCTTTTGTATGAGTTTGTACGTCAAATTAATTGAATTATCTTTAATCCACTATTCTTAATCAAAATAATACTAATATTAAAAATAAAATAACTCAAGTTTTTTTAAGTGAATAACTCAAGTTAAATTAATTGAATTATCTTTAATCCTTTGATGTTTGATATAATAGTCAAAACACCTCTGAGGTTTAAATATTATCGTTACACCCCTCTAATATTAGTTCAACTATGAATAATTACCATTACACTTCTTAAAAATCCTGAAACATTACAAGTGGACCCTATGAATAAAGGAGTATAATTGTAATTATGCATAAGCTCAGGAGGTGTAACTATACTTTGCATTCATCTAAACTAATAATAGGAAGTGTAATGACACGTATCTAAACCACAGGGGGTGTTGGGGTAATTATCCCTTATTTACATATACACACATACATATATACATATATATTCATGTGTAGTTCCCTTGCGGAAATAAGGATGTTAGAGAACCTCGTGACAAGACCAAGCAAAAGACAACTTGATTGAATTATTTCATCATGTGTCCAGTGTTTAATGAGTCGTGGTTACTGAAATCTTCACCTTGAGAAGAGAGAATTTATTTTCAGAATTTTACACGGAAAATCATTGTGTATCAGAACTCCCCTCATCTGTATCTTCTACTACCAATGAATTGAGTGACTCTCCAGTTAATTGGCTCTGGTACTGCTGCACCACCAGGACCGATGAAGAGAATTCTTGCGAAATCAACAGGTTGCCGAGTGGTCCAAGTTCAGGACACTCGTTTTTCGTCTTAAGAGCCGCAACTAGTTGACCCTCCGGCATTCTTCCGACCAGAAACAGATTACTACGGTTATATCTTCGAACGACATCAACTGCTTCTGCACCATTGCTTATGACGATCTCCTCGAATCTGATTGAACCATCTCTTGATACTTTTTGCTTGTATTCTGCAAGAAATAATTCGTCGCTGTGTCTAGTTTCTGAATTGTACTGATCATTGATATCGAGCTGGATGGTATCTCCAACTATCTTTGGGTCCACAGAGAGACGAACTACGTTCAAACTTATGCCAGGGTGCTCGGCCATGAGTGCTCCGTAGGAAAGAGCTTCACGATCATCATGGCCCCCAAAGAAGAATGTTGTGATCGTGTAGTCAACATTGCTTGCAGCTATGTGAGACGTTCCACCGAGTCCTCGATCGACTAAAATCCCAACTGAACATGGAGCGTGCTTGAGAACCCTCTTGTTCACGTGCCTCAACTCCGCTCGTGTGGTCTCCAAGCTTCCGTCGAGCCTCTGGTGCTTATGGAAAGGGAGAATTATCATTGCTACTTTCTTTCCTGCAGCACTATGGCAAATGTCCTCGTGCATGGTGGACATTGCTGAGATTGCAGTGGTTGGTCGGACTGAGACTTTGCTGAGATGTTGGAAAGCCTCGAATGCAACAACGATTTGATTTGGAACAGAATCGTGGCCTCTGTTCCAAAATGGCATTCCGTTCTTTCTTACCTTGTGAACCATGAGTATTGCGGATGACCTTTCGGAAAGCTCCATCAGGTGCATTGCATAGACACGAAGTCCTTCCCGATTTCCAGTACCACGTGAGGCCTCCATGAGATTGATCAAGGTGGGAATGTTTCTTGTACTGTGGAAACAGGTCAATAGTCTGAGTTGAGTATTTGATTCCTTTCTCTGAACAGCTCTGTGCTTGTATTCTGATCTAGCCATTCGAGCTGGCTTGTATAAGGTCATAACAATAGGCGTTGTCATAAATGTCGTGAATAAAGCCATTAAAACCATGATGGCAAAAGTTTGATCATTCAGAACCTACGATTTCATGATAAGATAATGAGTGTCAGATAAAGAAAGAAGCAAATACAAATTCAAGTATTTTAGATTGTTGATTAGTTACTTACCCCTCGGTCTTTCCCAATGTTAAGTACAATGAGCTCGACTAAACCTTTGGTGTTCATCAGAAAACCAAGGGTTACTGCCTCTCTAAATGGAATCTTACAGAAGAGAGAAACCAAAATAGTGCCAAAAATCTTTCCAAAACATGCCGTAAATATAACCAACACAAGAAGGCCCCATGACTGAGCACCTTGAATAGTGGCTACATTGGTTTTCAGACCACTGGAGACGAAGTACAAAGGAAGAAATAGGCCAGATACAAGATCCTCAACTTTTTCAACAAGAGCTCCAGCGAATGGCCCCTCCTTTGGGACAAGAACACCAAGCACAAAAGCCCCAAAAAGTGCATGAATTCCAATGGTATCAGTCACAAATCCTGCAGCCAAAACGGCAGCCAATGTAGCACATATGTATATCTCACCTACCGGCTCGCCTTGGGGACATTGTCGTGCCATCCACTTAAAAATAGGAGGGGCCACGAATATGCACAATATTACAAAACCAGACCCACATAAGAAAACCCACACTGAAACAAGAGGAGAGTGGCCAGGTCCCGATAGAGCAATCGCTAGGGCAAGTAAAATCCAAGCAGCCACATCATTGACTGCAGCAGCAGACATGGCCATTCGGCCAACATCAGTAGTTAAAAGCTTAAGCTCAGCCAAAATACGAGCCAACACAGGAAAGGCAGTGATCGAGAGTGCCACTCCCATGAAAACCAGAAATGGGCCATGACTTACGCCTTTGGAAATAGTTGCTCTCAGTACAAATGATGTCCCAATCCCCAAAGCAAATGGGAGAGTGATCCCTGCAAGGGCAATACTTAATACTTTTCTCCCAGTCCGTCTAAGAGCCCCTGGATCCATCTCCAGGCCGACCAAAAATAGAAAGAATAGGAGACCAAGGTTTGCAAGGGTATCCAAAACTGTGAGGCTTTGGGGTGGAAAAATTGTATGAAGATATTTCCCGTTGCGGCCTAAAGCTGATGGACCAAGCAGAATGCCTCCCTGTAAATACAGTATCACAAATCAAATACTTTTATCAGAATTTCGAAGAAATTAGTCATCCTTCATATAAAGAAGTTACTTTTTTCAATACCACTGGTGCATCAATGTAGAAACAAAGAAAAAATATACCACATGTCTACTAGCGTGGATCATTAAAAAACTGATCCATGGCATGACTACAGAAAAGCAAAAACGAAATACAATAACGGGAGTCTAAAATGTCTTTCCTTAAGAATTATATTGATGAAACCAATGCAAACATGCACTGTGCTCCCTCATATGATAATTCTACTAAAAGAAAGTAGTCAAAGGAAAGAGGCGCTCACGATAATCTCAGCAATGACACGTGGCTGTCTTAGCGGCCTAAGGAAATATGTGAGTAGTCGGGTCAACACAACCACCAGGCATATCTGTATTATCAACAGAGGAAGTGAAAAATCGAAAGGATCATCCCCTTGGAAGATGCCATTAGAGGTAGCCTTCATAGGTGGTGGACATTTGATAGTTGCATTAGAAGCCATTTTTGTAGCAAAACAAAAACAGTTGATTCTTAATTCAACGCCTGCACAAAACACATTGACATAACATAAGAATATGATCACTCTTTATATCACGCAATGCAGCTTTCGGAAGCAAATTTTCAACTATTTTTTCATAGAATTTCTTATGAGAAACAGCTTGGAGCTCTGAAGTTTAGAAGCACTTCTAAATGTTCTATAATGAAACTTGTTATGCCTTAACTTTGGAGAAACTATCACACACTTACTTCAAATCATATACAAATTCAAATTGGTGAGAAAACAATTCCTCCATTCAAAGTCCCAACATAAGAAGAACTTCAGAACCGAATAAACTCTAGTTGTCAGAGGTTCCTATTAGCATATATGTGATATTCTATTATATGTTTCCTCGTCCCAGAGAGGCTGCAATTATGACCTTTCTTTTAAAAATTGAAGTGTAACCATCTTGATTTAAGGTCATCCACACATGAGTGGGAGTGGACATAAAAAAGTCTGAGCATCTTAAGTGGACCACATGCCTACAGAGTGTCATAGAATTCATGACTAGCTTGTTATAAAGCTGCATGCATAAAAAATGTGACAGGAAGTCAAAATTTGCACCTTATATTTTCCACTAACATTTAATTTTCAAAAGCAAAAAGACTTAGGTGATATTTGCAACAAATTATATAAAAACACAATTACCTACTTCTGCTAAAAGTTGAAAAAAGTAGATTATAATCAAAAGTACTTGGTATTTAGAAATCATCAAATAATCCACTGTAAGCCAACAAAAAATTGTGCAAAAAATTGTGGTGTTCAGAATGATAATTACCTACTTTTATTAAAAAAATGTACAACATCCCATAAGTAGTCTCAAAATTGCTTATGGATAATAGATTATTGCTAATTAATTTTAAAAAATTTAAGCAAAAAAATAGTTTTCAAACACTCACAATTAAGTACAGTTCATAGGTAATTGCAAACACCACCTTAGAAAACAATCATATCTGACAAATTATAGCTAAATTGTAAAAAAGAAAACTAAAAGACTCATATCACTCAATTGGGTATAAATGGAAGATTTTATTTTTTAGTGCAGACATCACATCTGACCAAACACCATAAACCCCGAATTGACCCCGTTGCGTGAATGATTTCCCTGGGCAAAGAATGGCAGACTTGTCCTTTCACACCAAACCCAAATTCATTACCCTCCAGAATGCACACTGGGGCTCAAGAAAAGGACAACAAGGGCCAAAAAAAAAAATGCAAACTGGGTCCCTACTACGTTTCTCGGACTCGGTGGCAGGAAGCAACGCGAAGGATCGCTCCTCTATGACCTCAAATGACGGTAATACCCTCGACTCCTCTTCTAATTTACAAAAGACCAAACACCCCACCAAATTTTCTATTCCCATTCATTCTCAGACTCTTTTTATTCGCGGTTTTTAGCGCTTCCAGATTTAAGATATTCTTCACCAGTATGTTTTCATCGGCACCACGTCTATCTATGTGCGGGTAAATTGTATTTACTATCCCTAAAATATGTCTCATTGGCAAATATTCCCAAAACAAAAATTCTAGTTGATTGCACCCCATATTTTTAAAAAAATTACAGTTGGCCACTAAATTCAATGAAATTTTAATGAACTTACAAAAATACTTACAGAATGAGTGTATGTAATGTGCCTCTTGAATTCTAATGTCAATGGCGATCTTTTTGAAACCTATAACGGCTAAATTCTTTTTCACAGGGAATATTTGCAATTAGACATAATATAGGGTAAAAGACGCAAATTTCCATATATGCATAAATGGATGTATAGACGGAAAGAAGGAAAGAAACCTGAAGATATTTGCCGAACGGTGGAGAATTACGAACGAGAATGCCTATCTTCAAATCGTAAAAAGTCTTCGGTGGTGCTGTAGAAAGATGATTGTCAGATCGTCAGGTAGCTGAAGTAGTGGGGACCCCTTAAATACCCTGTCCCTACAGCTCTATTTTTTTTTTGTTTTTTAATAAGAATTCTGGGTCAACTCCAATTACTTGAAGTACATATATAATGACAACTAGCTTAGCGGTGTAGTGTGAATAAGAATGGTGAAACAAGGCAGTGATGTAATGTGATTTTTGGATTTTGGATATGCATTGTGAGATCTTATTGGAAATATATATATATATATATATATCTAGGAAATTTGAAATTTAATTTAATTAAAAAATCGTAAAAAATATCTGTTGAATAAATATGTATATATATGGGAAAATTGTAATTTAATTAAAAAATGTTTATTGGATATATGATCCATGTTTGAATGGGTATTTGAACAATCATGATTATAGTCGAGGCCATGTTTAATAGGAAACTTTAGACCAGCTCGCAATGTTAATGTAGCTTATCAATGTTGGATTCGCATAGATTAAATTCCACAATCCAGCCTAATTATTTGTATCAAGCTGGGCCAAATAAATTAGATGAGATTGTTTAATCTCTTTTTGGCATTTATAGAGATGATTGTGTATGAGATTGCTACATCTTCAAGTGAGTAAGTGACCAAGATTGATTGTTTAATAAAATTTCTAAAATACCCGATTTTAAATTGTCAAAATTTGGTATTTTTTCCCAACAGTTTCATGGAGAGTATAGTTATTTAACAACTTGCAAGGAGGCAGAAACTAATCTTGACTAATGTCTAGCATAGGGTGGGCTCAAAATTGACCAACTTATCACTTTATTCTCACCTATCAAAGGATTGTCCAAGATTTCATCCCCGAATTTATACTATATTTCCATATCAAATGCGAGCTTGGGCGACGAGAGACATAAAAGTTAAAATTTGACTACACCCAAGTCAAAAGGTTGATTAGATAATTTTCTTTTAATATGCAATGTCTCTATATTAATGTTTATTAATATATTAATATTAAATACTATATGATATTTGATTGCTTTTATATGCTTTTTATATTATTTGTAATATATATCTCATACCATATATCGTAAAACAATGGAACACAAATTTGCGATTTTCAAAATCTAAAAAGTTCCGCAATTTATAATATATTATGATTGTTGCAAATGTTGCATCGACAAGACTTCAGGTGGCATGTTTATGCAGCAAATCATGGCCATAATAGAAGTTATTCCTTAAGTTCAGGAAGCCATGGGATTTCCTCTTCATCCAGAAAAGGCGACAAACACGGATACAAACTTTGATTAATTACAAGATAAATGCAATAAAATAAATATGATAATTAAGTATTTTAGATAACTATGTACTAATTACATGGTAAATAAAATTTCCATTCACTATGTAAGTAGTAATTTCGGGGTCAGTCTATTGAAATTAAAAATAATTTTAACATGATTAGTTATGAAAATATTAAATGATATTATGCCAAATAGATATAGATTCTTTCATACTATTATATCCATAGGGTACTTTTCACGGACCAATTAAGTATAAGTTAGGGACAACGGCCTCGTGTAATCTTATATTTGACACTGCATGGTTACGTAAGGTGTCAATCTATTATTATTTTCAAATATTTACTGTAGATATAATCATACGTAATGTAGATCTTGTTTCTTTTTTTTTTTTTTTTAACTAAGATTAACAATTTTACATTCAAATTAGGTATTGGCTGATGACGATTATGCAATCCTATCTCTTACTTTGGATAGAATAAGAAAAATTAAATGTCACATTTTAGGATTTAACATTATGTATTTTCGACATCTCAATAATTTCAAGTTTGTCACTTTTATCAATTGTTAAAAAAGGGCAAAAAAAAAAAGAAGAAAAATAGATTCACTCGTTACAACATATGATATCTAATAGAGAAAACAACATTAAACCACCTAAACTTTGGATGTTTTTGCACTTTACAACCTAAACAAAAAAAAAAGTTATACGTTACCACCTAAATTTCCCGAAATTTCGCACAGTACAACCTAGATGCATTTTCTGGGGAAATATTTCACCGGAATTATCCCACGCGCTATACACATGTAAATCTTAAGACAAAATTGACAATGAAAAATTTTACTTTATCATTTAAACTTCGTGAAAATTTGCAAAATGTCACCTATTAACATATTCCGATGGAATTTTCCACCAAAAAATACACCTAGGTTGCATTGTGCAAAATTTTATGAGGTTCAGGTGGTAATGTGCAACGTATTTTTGTTCAGATTGTAAAGTACGAAAAAATCCAAAGTTTAGGTAATTTAATGTCATTGTCTCCATCTAATAATGTGAGATGAGATTATTAAATCTCACTTTAGTACAAAGAACTTTGATTGTCACTATCAGACAAGTATTATTATTATAATTTATAAGTGACAACATCATGGTATCCCATAGATTGCGGATGGATCTTTTGTATTTCCCATTGTCCACTTGGGAGATGATATTCACATATTATACAGGCTGGCCCACCTAATTTAATTTGAAGTCAACACTGAACACCGGTCAGTTGCACGACCGGGGCTCTAATTTTATTTACTTCCACTTAGTCAACACAATGCACCGCGCTGCAAGTGGCCAAATTTGAACCGTTGAGAAAATTACACTCGGCCGTCTATGTTTTTTATTTTGTGAAATAAAACAAAATATTCTTCAAAAATTATTTGGCTGCCATTTGGGCCTGTGGTTATATCTAAAGATGACAATTTTCAGAACTCCAAAAACCCAATTTATCCTTGATGCTGATTTACGAGTCATGACCATGACTTGAAATATTTTATTTTACAAAATTTAGATTATATATGGAAATTTATAAAGTTTATTTAAATATAATCTACCCTAAACATAATCTATATAATTTATAAATGGTAAAGTGCAATTTACCCCCTATGAAATGGGACATGTGCCAAAAAAAAAGAAAGAAAAATAATAGGCACTAAGATTTCTTGTGATTTTTAAAATCATGCACTATATTTACCTCCATCACGCAA
>JACFYI010000846.1:3507-16761 GCA_014898755.1 Handroanthus guayacan
GGAATAATTGCTGGGGACAACAGTTTACCTGCCAGCACCAATTTCAAAGTATAAGCCCATGCATCAACCTGATCTATTGCAATTAAAAATATGAAAAAAGAAAAAAGGAAAAAAATTAAAAAAAAAAAGGAAAGAAAGAAAGAAAAGGAAAAAAAAAGAAAAAAGAAAAATCATGTATATATGCCCGTTGTTCATAAAAAAATGTTCCTTAATTTTTCTTTATGCAATAAAAATGCAAGCAAATTAAAATAACTAATTAAATCATGCCAGTTTAATTTGATATTAACGAAAATTAATTTGCTAATCTTCGAGTTTTTTAAAATTGTGTACTATTTTTTTTTTTTAAAATATATATTCAGAAACTACACTAGCTAAAAACGCGTTTCATGATCGAAGCTTCAAGACTCAAGATTCAGTTAATATAAAGAAGGAAGCTCCATATTTAATAATTATTGTTTTTGTTAGAAAATTAAATATGCACATAAACCACATAACACTCACCATGAAATATAGAATTAGATGAAATAGAAAACCTACTTGAAATTTTAAATGCAAATAAAATTGAGTTGAGACTTCCAACAGTGTCTTTAAGATTTTATTTGCTCATATGCGGTGCTCAACAGTCACTGGCAAAAAGCCTCTCAAGATATAACGACTCTTCTCCGATTAAAGCGACACTTCAATAATAAAAAACGGTGAACGAGCTAACTTGAAACTCTCCTTTTAAATGAAAGGTGAATTTCATGTGTGTAGTATCATGTTTAGACAATGTGAATATGACATATTTTTCTCTCTATCTATATGGTTTGTTTCAAAACTCCTACTTATAATTATGCAATGCAACGTAGTCTGACGAGACTTATCTATTAACAAGAGATATAAGTCTTGTTTTATATGCATATAAGGACATGATTAAGAGTTGATACTCTTTCACTTCAATTTTATAATTATAATCATATCTCAGGTCAGAATTTAATATTAATTAAATTTCATAAATTAATTTAATAGCCATATAATGTTCTTATTTATTTTTTATTAATTTTTTATTTACAGTTGAATTTTGGCTTATATATTTCATGAATATCTCCTCGACGAGATAAATTTATTTTATATATATATATATATATATGTCAAGGTGTCAAAATTCTAATAGTTTTATGAAATTTAATGGTCCCTAAGTGTCTCAAGAGTCAACATTACATGTTATTAGTCGTTAATCATTGATATTATTATTATTAAACCATATATTAAACGAGATGATTAAGAGGCGGCATTGGGCGGCAAAATGTATGGTTTTAATTTCATGTGTAGGGGCCAAATGTGTAAATAATTAATTTCAAAATCAGGCAAGGCGTGATTTTTTTTTCTTTCCCTCTAAAAGAAGATGTTATAATATTCAAACAATATATCAATAATAAGAAAAATCTTTAACAATCTACAGTGAAGAAATAGCTTCACACACTGGTGTGAATCAAACTCATGACCTCTGCAATTATGAGACATCTACATTATTATTTGAACAAGGACTCCATTAATGGCAGCAAGATGTGACTCTAGACTTAGTAAGGGAAAAAAAAAACGAAGAGAAGAGAAAATGTAATAAATTTTTATTTGTAAATAAATTAACTGCTCTCATAATCATACTCATAAGCGGAAAAAAAAATTAAAAAATAAAAAATAAAAAAGAACTTAGTATGGTCTATATTTTTCTCATCCAAATAATTAAAGTCCAAAATTTCTCATTTCAAACACATGTAACATCGTATCTAATTTCAATTATTCACATCCTTATTCCATACCAATTTTGAAATATGGTATGGTATTTTTACAACGCTATTATAATTTTATTATTACTTTTTTTTTTCCTAAATTTTTGGATATGCTTGTGAAAGTGGGTCTAGGGCTAATGAATTATAGTGACAATACAATGGCCCTTGCATGTCATTTTCATCCTAGCTTGCTTTGTTCCCACCTACTACATTTTGCATGTGAACTTTGAGCTACACAAATAGACTTGCCACTTATTCTTTTTAATAAAAGCACTTCTATATCGTACCATTATTATAGATATGAATGTAGATAAATCGAGTCAACTTAAATAAGAAGTAAATCAGAGCTTGTATTGGAGCTTGGTTTTGTATGAGTTTCAAGACAAATTCGAGCCAAAGTTTCAATTCCTTGTTCATTACAAGTTTTTGAGCTGGTTCATGAATCCGTCTCTTTTTTCAACTATATAATTTTAAATAATTAAAATATTTATGAAATAATTAAGATTTTCAGTCAATTCTATAGCTGGAACACGATAAGAAAATCGATCTCTATAAATATAATGAGGTAGAATAATATATATCCATGACTGCAATTATTTTCATTGGTCTTAAGTCATAATTGATTTGACTATTAATGGAGAATTTGTTATCATATCAATACAACGTAATCTTTTTATTAATTTTAATAACTTATTATTTTCTTTAATTCTGCAAATAACATATTGGCCCCATCAACTCTAAGACAACTAACGGTCAAATGTTTAATTTTCTTTTTTTCTTTTTTATATATATCAAATTTTGACTAGTGGTTGAATGTTAAAATTACAGATGGTAAGAGCCATAAATCGTTTAAATTAGTGTTAAGTAAATGTTAATTAATACATATACGTATAATAGGTATATGTTGTCACTTATATATATGTATGTAAAATAGGACAACTAAACATAAATTAACATTCAAATGCATTTATATACCTAATAATCAAACACATATCAATAAGAATTAATTCACCAATTCCAAAAGTTAAGAAACTATATTTTTGTTGCATGCCAATTTAAGGGCTTATGTCATACTGTTAGAATATATAGACGTGATATGTTAATATTTCACTTCATGACTTCAGTAAACTTCTCAATCTAATTATGTATAGTTCAACAGATATATATATATATAATGATGTGAATCTTTTTTAACAAAAATATTTAGTTTGGGAATTAATTATCCTAAAAGCAAGGCCATATTAAAGAAAAATAAAATAATAACTTCATAACTTTTAATAAGTGACTATTAATTGTAACAACTTACATCTTTTTGCAAACTAAACTCTTATGTTCATCAATTTCTTCTTGAAAGAAAAAATAAAAATGAGGTGCAAACAAATTAACATAGGGATAAGAAAGTTATAAAATTGAAAAAAAAAAAAAAAAATGGTCCTTCCTGACTCATGTGTTAGTACACACGATAAAATTTAAAAAAAAAAAAAAAAGAAATACGTAAATTATATAAGGGGACAGCTTTTTATGGGGGCATTCTTGGGATTAGATCCAAAGTTGCACTTGCACCCACATGTGGAGTCAAATAGCATCTCTCTTTTCTGTTTTGCAAATAAGCAGCAAAGTCTAACCCATAGTATGTTTTCATCTTACACATTTCAAGAATCTTTTTCCCCCATTAAAGAATCCTATGCTTTTTGTACTTTCATAACTATTATATATTGTCTCTATATACAGGCATATACCCCTTCTCTTGTCTTCTAATATACATATGCATTATTATTTATAATCTAGGTGCATGTCCTATTTGTCCTATTTGATACCGTTACTATCTTTTATTTTAAAATAATATTTTATTTTATATTATATGCCATAAAATTATATCAAGTACCAAAAAAAATTTGTTATAAAAATACAGAATTTTGAATGTAATATACTCGATATGCATGTATACAGTGAAATAAAAGATCAAACGTGGAATGGAATAGAAAATTCAAAGTGTGTTTGACATATTAACGTTCCTTGATAATATACAAACAAAATTAACAAGATCAAGATTTAAATTAATATACCAGACAAGTACATTGTAGCTCTTCAAACGAGTTAAGTTGACCCACGAGCCTTATATAATTATTATATTTTTTATATGATTAACATATATTATATGACTAAGTATTAATAATTATTATGTTGTTAATTTCAAATCTAAAAGAATTAAATTATACGTATATCACTTTATAAATTAAAAGTTGGAGAAGTAACGCGGAGTTCATTTGCAAATTCAAGCTTATTCGAATTGAGTTCGAGTTTTCATTACATTGATTTAATTTGAGCTTAAAAAATAATTTGACTTGTAAAATTCGAACCCAATTTTAACCTAATATATATTTATTTTTGAGCTCAAGTTCAAATTTGAGATACTTATTTGAGACTAAACTTGTAAAATAGAGTTGCAAAAACACTCATTATAACATGATGTAAAAATATTCTCTGCTACTCTTTTATTTATTTCTAGAATAAGATGCAATAAGGAATTTCTTTCTTTTTCAGACTGAAAACATAATGATTCATGAGAGCAATTGACTTGGATGTCACAATAATCCCAGAATGGGTTGATTCCTTTTCACAGCCAAATCATGTAAGTTTTTCCAATATAATGCAATCATTTTAGAAATAAGTGCAATGAGAGAGAGAGAGAGAGAGAGAGAGAGATGCATTTATGTATGTATGGTCCAAGCATGCATTGAATTTTAATCATGAGCACAATTGAAGATATAGTATAGGAGTACTATGTATGTTTCAATAAATTAGCATTCAATTCCATGCCAAGAAATTAAAGTAATTACCATCCTTGAATTTAATTAATTAGTACTTCAATGTCTAGTTCTAGCAACATAGCAAGGCCAAGAGTAGCTAGTTTTGTGACTAATAGCAAGAATTATAGTGAAATCTCTTATTCTAAATTAATATTTCGTTATATATTTTACACTTACCCTCATAAGTGTCAATACAGATTCTCTATTATAAAACTTGTTTCATCTATTTTTTTCTCATAATTTTTTTATATATAAAAATACTTGATTATGAATATAATACTCTGGACATATATACGTATGTGCCCATACATGTACTGAGTTATGAAAAAAAAATATTTTGAAATAAAGGATTCAATAACAAACATATAAACATGACATGCATAATACGAGACAAAATACCAAATCACAATAGAAAATTATAGCCATACAATTAAGCGATAATAATAATAAAAAAAAACAAAACTACTTCAAGGGCACATATATCAAAGAGAAGTTGAGATATATATAAGCTATAGCTAGGGTTTCAAATTTCAACAGTATTTCTTCTCATTAGGAAGAGTACTTAATTATGAAACCATAAGCAAATTAAACAAAAAAAAAAAAAAGAAAAGAAAAAAAAAGAACGCATTTAAGGGTCCTCAAAAGATCTAACCTTGCCAAGATTTTTGTACTGTATGATTCTGAACCTCATTAGCACCATTATTATTTATGCAGTTGCTTAAACCTGCAATTTCACTTTGTGATAATGGCCTTAATCCCAAGAAATCCCTTGTCATCCCTTCATTACGGTTACTATTCCCACCGCCATTTTCATTTTTTCCCGCATTCTTTCTGCTAAACTGATCAAGGGTTGCATGAAAATCTAAACTTTCTTGATCACCAAATCCCATGTCATCAAAAGATGAAGCTTGGTCAAATCCGGGATTGTTCATCATCATTTGATGAAACAGAGAAGGAGGAGGAGGAGGATTGATAGTCCCACCTGCAGGTGATGCTCCACCTGTCTCTGTACTACCACCTGTAACTGTAGCAGCTTTATTCCCATATGAAGCCAAGCCATTGATAAACTCATCACGTGAGGACAAGTTTAGACCAAAACCAGTTGTTCCACAGTCACTACTACCAGCGGACACGTGAGCAACAGCTTGGTGGGGTCTGATAAACATACCAGCGGGTGATGGAGTACTACTTTTTGCACCCATTTGTGCTGCTTTCTGCAGCAATGCAGTTGCTGAGATGTGCGGAGATGGTGGAGGGTGGTATGGGTGTTGTAGGGTAGTGGGCCCACTGTTAGGGTTAGGGTTTGGATGATGATGATGATGATGATGGTTTTGTTGAAAATCTTGGAGGATCGATGATGGGGCTGTGAGGTCAATGGTTGGTGGGCCAGGGCCTGGTCCAATGGTCGGTGTGCAGGCTAACCATGGGGGTATTTCTGGCCTTAGGGTGAAGTTTTGTTGTTCTTTCTTGATTTGAAATGGGAGTTCATTTGCATTGATGAATTGGTTTTGAAGTTGGTTTACCTGAAGCGGGTTGTTGTTGTTATTGTTGTTGTCGTTGTTGTTGTTACCGGTTATTGATCTTGCACTTTCCTCAGCTAGAGCATCGCAAAAAGCCCTGTGTGTAATAAAACTATCCCTCCTGAAAAACAAGAAACATTAAGTAGATGTTAGATTAAAAAAAAAAAAAAGAAAAGGAAAAAAGAAGATAAAGACTCTTGTCTTGGTGTTGAATTGATATTGTATTAATTTGATAGTGATATGGCAATTAGTTTTTATAATGGTGTACTTAAAGAAACAAGAATGTCCTCATCAGTTGACACTCTTACTCAAGTTTGAAATTTGAAACACCCTACAACATTTAGAGTTTTAGATCCCCCCAAAAAGAAGAAAAAAAATATTTTTCATTGACGGGTTTGTTTTGAAAATTCAATCCCTCCATTAATGATTGAACCCCAGAAAGAATGTATATTCATATCGGAAATCAAGAAAATCCAAAAGAAAAATGTTGAAAAAATAAATGAACAATCAAGAATGCTTGATGGGCTATCTGATTTTTTCATTTTTTTTCATCTCCCTTTTGTTACTAGGATTGTTTTTCAAATTTCATTTCTCTATTACACCCCATAAATGATGAATATTCATATGGGAAAAACAAAGAAAAATGTCAGGAAAAAAAAAAAAATCAAGAATCCTTGATGGGCTATCTTGTTTTCATTTCTATGTCCTTTTCTTAACTAAAATTAACAAAAAGAAACAATAACATATCGAAAAAAATTACCTTGAGAAAAGGGTTCCACAGTCACATCTATACTCCCTAGTGCCACAAGTCTTGGAATGAGCTTTCCAATCAGATTGAACTGCATATTTCTTTGAGCACTTATCACATTTCCACTTTTTTTCACCATGCTTTCTGCAAAAGTGCTTTTTGATTCCTGTGAGATCTCCCAAAGCCCTTGATGGATCGTGGTGCACACAGCTTATTTCTGGGCACACATAAACTTTTTTCCTAATCTCTTTGCTTGTCCTCTGCTTAAGCTTCCATGGCAGATTATGCCCTCTTCTGTGAAGTTGCAGATTTTGGTCCCTTTGAAATCCTTTGTTGCATATTTCACACACAAATCTGTTTGTTGCCAAAAGGGATCTTGGTGATAAAGCTACCACTTCTGCATCAGGGTCTGGAAATTTAACAAAAAAATAAAAAAAAAAAGTATTAATAGATAAATTTCCTCGAAAATATTGGAAAAATGGATGTTGATTTTTTTTTTCTTTTTTGGTGAATTCACCTGGATGGCCTGGTTGATTTCTCTTTTTCTTGATGGGTGGAGGAGGATCTTGAGGAGTATTCATGGGAGGAAAATTATATTGTTGTGGATAGATTACACCATTATCATTTTTGTTGGTAGAAGAAACACTAGCTTCATTGGAGGCAGAGGTTAAATTGGACATATTTTCTTCCATGGGAGGATTCTGAAGAATTTCTAAACTATTTTTCATCACATTTTGAGGTGGAAATCTAAGTGTTGCATCATGGGACTTGAGATTTTGAAGTTGTTGTTGGGTATAAGACAAGATATTTGAGATCTAGAGACAAAATTGCTAACCTAGAAAAGGCCTAAAGTAGGTGAAAAATGGACAAAGAAAGATGGAAGAATAAGGTGAAAAGAGGCAAAAGAATTTTGTTCTTGTTCCTTGTTTGAACTCTCACTAAAAACCTTCAACTAACTTATTGATTATAGCTGCTGCTGCTTCTTGTTCTTCTTCTTCTAAACCTTTGGCATCACCCTAAGAGACAACTGTTTAGCTCTTGGAAAAATAAGAAAAAGAGATAAACCAAACAAACCCTTCAAGATTCAATGGTTTTTTTCTTGCTAAAACCAAGAAAATCCAATTATAAGCATGCATGTAAGAACAAAGATAAGATGGCTATCTTTCTTCTGCAAAATGATTTTATCTCTTTCTCTCCCCTCCCTCTCTCCCTCTCTCTCTCTCTTTGTGTGTGTGAGAGATGTGGATGAGAAGAAAGCCCTCTAAAATCCTCTACCCACAAAAAAATAAAATAAAATAAAATAAGAAAAGAAAAAAACAAATCCCTATGGCTAACTCTGACGTGCACTTTCTGTCTTTACTTTTGTTCTCTTCTCCAAAACCCCATAAAAATCTCATCTTTCTTTATACCGCACTTATGTGCTTTACAACAAAATTCATTAAAAAAATAAATAAATATGAAATAAAAATAAAAACTTTTTCCTCCATTACACACCACCTTTTCCTTCTCTTACAAAGTAACTCAAAAAGAGCCCGCCTTGTCACAAAAATGAGTCGGATTTGTACATGATTTGTACACAGAGAAAAAGACCCTTGATTTAAATTTATATAATATATTTTATTTAGGAAAAACAACACTATACGCTCTGAATTATTGGCCCATTTGCACTTTGCTATCTTGACAAAATAAAATTTCATTTTACCATACAAATTTGTCAAAATTTTATACAGTGCAACCTCATTGTATTTCCCAGTAAAATATTCCATTGGAATTTCTTCCCACGTAAAATTTAGTAAATGAAGTGTTAAAATGGTCATTATTCAATGTGCGTTGCTTGTGAAATAATTCTGATTGAATATTTCACCAAAATGCATAAGTAGATAATTTTTGCAAAGTTCAAAAAATAAAGTAAAATTTTTTAATTTAAGTGTCATAGTGAAAAAAAATCAATGATTCAGATGGTACAATGTCTTTTTCCACTTTTTATTTATCACACTAAACTATGTCTCTTCAGCTTTCTAAGTTTTTACAGTAGACATGATTGAGTCATTGATTAAGGGCCTTTGTGAAAAAAGCCCATGACTTAAAAAAGGTTAACAATTATATTCTTTTCTTCTTACTAAAAAGTGTGCATGTTCATATTTCATTTCATAATTGTCCAAATTCTTACCATATTATTAACTTTCTGACATAGCATTTTTTGGCTGGTTTTCTTGTAAAAGTCTTGGACATAATGATAATATTGTATCTACTTTAACTCATTTATTTCAATTCTTCATAATTAATATGTATGGTTATCATTGCAGTTTCTAGTAATTATTGTTGTAGTTGAATCTAAGTTTAAAATAGATTTTTTGCCGGGTTCTATAGTTATTAGTCGTCGTTACTAATTTGTACTTGAATTTTTAATTTGTATGAAACTAAAAATATTTATTTAGTTTGTGAATGATAATTTATTTTTTTAACTACGTAAATATTAAAAAAAAGGGTAAAAACCAAAAGTATTTGAACAAAAAAATAAAGAGATTATAAGAACCATAATATTGAAAAACGAGGCAGTTTTAAATAAAATTAATTTAGTCAGCGTGCTACGAAAAAATATACCAAATAATTACTCTAGTTTCATCATATTATTTTATAAATAATTATAGGATATAAATAATAACTAATAGGATGTCAGTTATGACAAATGGACTAGCTAGAGATTAACAACAACATAAAATATGTGAATCAACAATAGCATAAAATATGTCACGCGACATAGTGAAGAATAAAAAAAAATTAAATTGGCTTTATTAAAAAATGATGAAACTTTAAGCATTTGTTCCAATGTTGCTGATATAAACTTTAATAATTGTTGAAGATATATTTAAATAAAATTAAAAATATTTTTCTTTTTGTCATTATCCTGTTTTATTCTCCAATGATTCAAATTTTTTTAAATGAGATCTTGCTAAACCCAAGTATCAACATGCTCTTCCAGCTCATCTTCCCTAATAATATATTAAAGTTTTTTTTCATTTTCTTTTCTTTTTAAACATTAATATTTGAAAATTAATGTTATATATGTGTGTCTGATTTTTTATTTTTCCATATAATAATTTGATCTAGTATTATAGGCGGTGAGACTTAACCCTTAAGCCTTTGTTGATGACGTTGATTGATGAAATAAATGAATTTTTATTGGAATTTAAAATTTAAATAACCCAACCCATTTTTCATAAATTAAATAATTTAAAATCAAAATTATAGACAAGACATGGTATTAATTTTCGATCATCAATGATGATCACGTTCTTAAACAATGTGATTAGACGCGAGTTGGGCCGTGCAATCTTATCATGCTTTAAAAAAATTTCTTGACCTAGTATTAGAAATTTAAATACCAATTATTTGGAAGTATAATTTTATAAAATTTCTCTTTTAAAGAAACTTATACAATTCCTCTATCGTGATTATTCGCAAGAAATTATTTTATCGACATGCATCGAGATCTCACTAAAAATGACCTGGATAGTGATTAAAATTAATTTTAATTTCTATGTTTATTGTGACGGAAGGAATTAAGAAAACGAATATTTGAGTTATTTTTCTTAGGGATGTAAATAAGGCACATCGAATCAAATAAATTATTATTTGGAATTAATTGATTTTATCGAATGTCCATTTATTAAATGGGATAAAAAGAGTTAGGAAGTTCAAAAAATAAATAAATAAAGTTTACAGAAAGATATATAGACCAATTGTCATTGAGATTATAATTTTATTACTAAATTAAATCTAGTCATACATGAGCCAAATTAAGTAGTGTGATATTCCACACATATTAAATTTGCAAATCAAATTAATCTCAAATCCTATAGAGCAAAGAAAAAAGAAAAAAAAATATTCAAACTCAAAAATTGTTTCGTTACAATTAACATATCGGATATTCGAATAAACTTTGGCAAATACTAAATAATTGATTTATTTTTAGACTAGTCTTTAATAATTTTCCAAACTCTTGATAATCTCTGGCCCACAAGAAAGAGCATAGGAAGCTGCCGGTGAAGGTGATGGATTTGTACGAAGAAAAGTATATATTTATACTCATTAAGGTGATATTTATGTGCGGCCGAGATCCTTTATTCTAAAATTATATTTTATTTTTCATTTCATTTAGTCAATGGTACGTAATGATTCCATTGGATATTAACTTGTAAAATTATTTAATTGTGAAAACTATACGCTTCGATTGTATTTGACTAGTCATGAAATAGAGAATAAATTGCAATTTTTTAAGTCTCGTAACTCAGCATATTTTTTGCCACTATCCTTTTGGATTTTGATCCCAAACTTATCCACTTTTCGGAATTGAGTCTCATAAGTTCGTATTTCTTTTTAATTTCAATCCCAAAAGGGGCTTCAATTAGTAATATAGTAGAGAAGCACAGCCAACCATTAAGTTGTGTAAGTGGAGGAAAAGAGAAATTGAGTTTCTGGTTCCACAAGTTAGGTTTAGTTGGATTTTTAGTTCCACAAACTAAGTCTAGTTGGATTTTCTATATCAAATTTGACGCTCAGCTATGCTTCTCCACTAAATCACTAATGAAAGTACATTTTGAGACTGAATTTTGTTTTCTTTCGGGGAAAAAAAACAAATTTAAGAAACTCAATTTTGAAAAATGCATAAATTTGGAACCAAAATTCAATATATGTTTGAATTATGAGACCGAAATTGCAATTTACTCTGAAATAGGCGGAAAAACATGTTTTTGATGCAGATAATACTGAATGATTAACATAGGAAGAAATAGTGATTTCACTATTGTAAGGCATCAATCAATTGTGACATCTGTGTTTGATTTTTTTGCAAAGACCACCAATTTTGACTTTTCCTGCAATTTCATTTCCCATGCTTTCTAATTATTTCTCTCTATTTTTGGTGATAGATAATTGGTGCGTGTGCACATGGTGTGCACATTACATTGCATGCAAAATATTTATTTTGTGGCATAAATAATTGGCAAGTTACTTTTTAAATTTATTCATTTTAACATATCATCTCTGATATAACACAGAACAACTTTATCATCTCCATTTAAAGTTATTCAAGCACTTTTCCCTCAAGTAAATTTTCAAGAAAAAATATTTAAAATTAAAACAAGTATATATGCGAGCTCAAAATCTGGATGTGAACCTCGTGTACCTTATTGAAGGGCATTCTCGTCATCTTGACATTTTTTTATTCGAAAGGAAAAATGAATCTTTTAACATAAATGCACTTGAAAATCATGTCATAGTTTTCGGTTGCATATTTCTTTTGAAAATGCATTTGCGGGCAAAGTAATCTCATGTGGGAAAAATATATGTTACTTTACTACAATAAAAATCTAATTGAATTTCATTACACAAAAATCATCACAGGTCGTGATAAATTGGTTAGTACCAAATGGATATCGTGTAATCAATCAAATTAACTTACATATATCCACATTTTTACTTTTTATTTTCCTTTTCAACTTATGTATTTACACCCTGAATATTTCTCAAATTATCAAGTTTCAAACCCAAAAAATTAATCATTAGCTTAAATTATAATTAAATTCTTTTTTTTTTTCAAAATTTAATTGAAGATAACAATCTAAATCAAGCAAGTCTGCAAGTCAATTTTCGGACAGGGAGGTGGGGGCTTGGTAGTTCACGAGGGGCATGAAGAGAAAAGAAGGAGGGCCCCATCATTGATTGGGGAAATCAGTGGACCTAAAAGAGAAAATACAAATTCCGTTTAAAGTTTGACATGATTCATATCAATTTTCATTATTTTATTTTTATTTTTTTGAGGAGACATAAACAAAAGACAAAGAAACAAAATGAAATGCACATGGACAAAAGTATATTAGATTTGTTTCTTGTTTACAGAATCAAAGCATGCTTTAGATTAGATTCATAAGTTATTTGCCCATAAAAGGAAAAAAGAAATAAGAAATAAAATAAGGTGATTAAATCTCACGTCAGTCAAGCGTGAGCTATGATTTATTCATATAGTTTTGAACAACTCTCATTTGACGAGATAACTATTGGAGTGACCTAGACCCAATGCCTATTTTTAACATGATTTAAAGTCTAAATATCGATATTGGATTACCCGTTTGGATGGCTAGGCACAAAGTCCATTTTGATCTGATAGTAAAACAAAATTAACATAAATTGACAGCACTCATAGTAAGAGATTCTCTTTTTATTAAAAATGCACCAAAACATAAAATCCTTAAAATCCTCAATTACTTCAATGCAAAACAAAACTTTGTATAATTTTACCCTTTCTACCGTCATTGCCTTATTTTGAGTTAGGACTATTATGAGAGGAAAATGACATATATATAAGCAACCTCAAATTTCTCTGTCCTCCGATGTGATACAACTCT